>VDFB02271358.1:605376101-605396678 GCA_007258455.2 Sequoia sempervirens
CATTCAATTTCCCACAGATTCTATTCTTACATGTTTTTGAAATAATATAGATAACTTATTCAAATTTTTACGTCAAGTTGCCTAACTTTGATTTTTTTGAATTTTCATTACCACTTAAGGGCCTGTTTGGCCCATCATGATCCTGCACATACCCATCTATACAGATGTGGAGAGATAGGGCATACCTTGATAGAGACCAAGTAGTAGCTTAGAGGCTCAGAGGTAGGAGACTGAGTAGAGATTCATAGAGTTGGGGACTCTCTACACAGGACCAGTTGAGGCTATGGCTCAGGAGTTGGTTAGAGCTGGGGACAGAGAGTGTTATTATTAGGACTTATATGAGTGGAAGGTACCTCCTAAGAGATGGGCTACCAATTATTCTCAAGCACATAGTAGCAGGTCATGGAGTAGGTCACATACTAGGATAGTGAGTATAGAGGGCGTTGAAGGACCTCGTAGATTAGGACCATATGACAAGCCACCTTTTGCACACTGATCCTCAGCATCTCAGTTCTAGTCACCTCCACATTCTCCACATGGGAGCAATGGGAGTTCCACCTAGGGCATGTTATGATATTTATTTTGTAGACATTGTATTATGATCATAAAGCCTACGAGCTCCATTTTTAGACATACATCATGACATTGTACTATGACACTTATTTTTGAGCAATATATATATATATATATATATGATTTTGGCAGCTATTTATATGATATGCATTTCTTATTTATGATATGCACATGTTATGGATGATATGGTATTTACTTTATGATGTTCATGTAGTCTATTATGATGTTATGTTGATTCTACATGATGATGTATGATATTTATAAATGTCATGTATGGATTCTATGTTCATGATAATGAGATGAAATGTGATGTATTTATTTACAATGCTATCTACATGTATGTCTTGTGATAAAATGATATACAAATTATGATGTTTAATAGATGATATGTCATGGATTTCTAAATGCTATGGATGCCTATATTTTTGTGTTTTCAAATGCAACATATATGTATGATATTTACATGGTGTTTCTATGGTGTTCCTAACATGGATGCATATACAAGATCATTTATATTATTGTGTATCACAAGACTCCATCATGATGCGAGAAAGAAGAAATGTTAGTGCGGAAAAGATGAAAATTAAAATAAAAGAAATGGATGTCAGTACTGAAAATCTTGAATATCATAATCTTCAATATTTCATCAATACATAAGAGGATTTGCACTAAATCATGATTGGGCATTAAATGAAACAGATAGACAATAAACACCATGATATGATATAGACCATGGTGTGCAAGGTCATCCACCTGCTAAAAAAAGACAGTCATAGATAGGGAGTGTCCTTACTCATACTAAGGGCAAAGTTTCCCCAGTCTTTTTGTCAAGACAAAACACAAACAAAAAACAAATAAATGATGGGTCATGAGATGTCATCGCTCCTCTAAATCTTTCATGGGACATCCTTGAGGAAACTAGTAGCATGACTCAAAAATAAAGCCAAAAGATAGTCGACAAACAATAGTCAAAGAAAATGAGTCCTAAGACATCGTTGCTTCTCTAAATCCTTCATGGGACATCCTCGAGAAAGCTAGTAACATGACTCAAAGATCAAGCCATATGAAAAGATAAGATAAACAAGCCACAAAGTCAAAAGCCAATAAAATATTTTCTAAAATTTGATCTGTTTGTTTGATTGTTTAGATTGAGTAGATGATTGATTGATAGAGCTTGGTTTTAGGAAGGAAACATACCATATAAGATGTTGAGTCTGGTTTCAATTTTGTGATTATCTATATAAGGCATGACAAAGCTTGGTTTCAGAAAGACATGTATTGTATAAGATGTTGAGTCTAATTTCATTGATGTGACAACCTGTATAAGGCGATGATGATTGATTGCCTAAAGCCTATTTTCAGGAAGGACACATCCTGTATAAGACATAGGTTCATTGTTTTGATGATGTCTATTTTCAGGAAGGATGCATCTTGTATAAGACATAAGTTGATTGTGTTTGGTCATTTGTTTTGGAAATTTCTTTGATTTAACTTGATGACATTGTTGACTTGTTTGTCTTGTTGATGCATGAATTGATGTGATGTGCTAACAATTAACTGTGTTTGATGACTTACTTTGACTTACACAACAAACACTAAAGGAATGACCTAGTATGGCTTAGGGGGATCATTGATTGATGGCCTTTCCTATGTTATACATGCAGAGACCTTGTAGTTCAACTAGACTTTGAATAATAAGACTACTGAAAAAGACTAATTTACTTGACAATATCTAACATGTGTGATAGTGAATGCAATGAACCCTAATGGACTGACCTAGTGTGGCCTCAGGGACTCATTGATTGATAGCCTTGCTTACATTATACATGTAAAGACCTCATAGTTTGACACAACCAATGACCTTGTCATATAGACAATGGATTGAATGATGATTTTGTAAAAACAAACCTAAAAAGACTGACCTAATGCCTCAAGGGCACATCAGCAGATGGCCTTGCCTACCTCCAATCTTAGAGGCAATGTAGTTTGATAATGACAAAGACTGACAAGTGTGATTGACTCTGACTCTATTTTTTTTATTTTTGACATGTTTTGATATTTGTATTTTTTGAGTTTTTTTATGTTTTTGGATTTTTTTTCAAGACATTTTATGATGTTTTTAGATTTTTTTAGGACATTTTATGATGTTCTTGGATTTTTTCCAGAAATTTTATCATGTTTTTGTATTTTTTTATGGTTATAGGTCTTGAGAACAACCACTATAAGAACCAAATGACATAGGTTAAGTGTTTGACCCTAGTCAAGTATAAGCCCAACTTATTATGAATTGGATGGAATGGGGATACAAGGTGTGTTTGGTGTCAATCATTCCAAGTTATGGAAAGGACAACTACTTATTATGGAAGGTATGTACAGGGGTATGGATAGAAGAGATGGGTGATATGTATAGGGAAGTCAGATTGGAATGATGGTAGACAAGGGAGTAATGCTGACTACACATGGCTCCTGTTTGCTAGGTTTTCACCATGGTACTTATCGAAAGTGCCACCGAAGTGGTTTTCACTATTAGAAAACTTATTTCTTTTTACTATTTTGTAGAGTTTTCAATTTCTTTGGAGTTACCAATATGCTTGTTTGCTAGGTTTTCATGTAAGTAATGATTTTTTTTGTATTTCTGATAGTTAATACATGAGTCTCAGAAGCTATGGGTAGAACTTCTTCAAATGAAGGTGTAGACACCTAAATTTGGACACTTAATTTATCCAAATTTATCCACTTTAATCTAAACATCTTGTTATTTTCATTAAGTAATATTACTATTATTTAATTAATATCCTTAAATTTCTCTAAGTCCCTAAGGTATTTAGTTGACAATTAAATACCTTACCATCTTTAATTCCCCTTTCATCAAATAAATTAAATAAATATGACATTTATTTAATTCCTCACATGTCACATAAATTTTCCTTAATCTTAATCAACCTCTTAATCTCTTCATTAGGGATGTGCACATGCCTAATCCTTGAATAGGATGTGTCACATCCTCCAACTTTTTCAAGTTGTCTTCTAATCTTCATTATCCTCTAATTATCTTCTAATTACTGATTAGTTAAACATAATTAGTACCTTGGTCAACTCTCCCCATCCCACAAGGAATTTTTAATTCATTTTTATTCATCTATGGTTCATCTCTTCCCCATGTGAATTTTTTAATTCACTTTTATTCCTCCTAGAATCTCCTTTTCCCATTCATTTTCTAGAATCTTTGACTTGTCACATCAAGTCACATGTGGAAAAGTGCTTCCCTTTTTGGAACCTTATCTTGTCCATGGGATTCTTCCAAGCATGTCAATTTTTAATTTACATTTATTCATCCAAGATTCTTCTCATTTCCTAATGTACTTCCAAGGTACATGTGATTCTTACACATCAATTGTCCTTATTCCACCTCACTTACACATCATCACATCCTTGGCCATCTCATATTCCACATGTCAAGATGTGAGGGCTTGTGAGTCATCAACTCGCCATAACCCTTCATCGTGGCCTTGGTGGCTAAATCTCAACCATTGATTTCTCTAGAGAATTCAAATTCCTCTATAAATACTCCCTTTTCTAAGGAATTTTCAACATTTAGTCATTTTGCACCTACATGCTATCATTATGAACACTCAACTCACCAGCATTTCCTCTTACTTAGCCAAGCCATTTTAGCCATTTGCATTTGCATCCCATCATATAGTCAATCTTGCGTTTAGTCATATTAATAGCCATCCAAGGAGCACACAAGTAATAAAAATCAAGGGCCAACCAAATAATTTTAGCTACAAAGAGAAGGTACAATCATTTGCAATCTTCTTTCATCTTATCTATTTGTGTTAACAATTCCTTAGGCTAATCTTTGAGGTGTTCTTTAGGTTTTTACATTACATTTTAGTTGTTTTGCATCATTAGAATAGGTAAAACTAAAGGATACGCATTTCTGGCATGCCCGGTGGGGCCCACAAATGGATCCCTTTATTTTATGATTGTTGTTGTTAAGTTTGTTGTAGGAACAGGTTGTAGAGGGGTGAATACACCCTCCTAGTTATTGTAGAGGGGAAAATACGCCCTCCTAGTTACTGCAGAAGTATGAATGTGCCCTCCAGGTTACTACAGAAGGATGAATATGTCCTCCTGGTTACTAAAAAAGTGCGAATATGCCCTCCTGATTACTGTAGAGGGGCGGATACTCCCTAATCTTTTTTTTTTTCTAAGAAGTTTGGTGTAGAGGGGTAGATATGCCCTAAGCCATATTTTGTTTCTAACAAGTTTGCTATAGAGGGGCGGATACACCCTAATCTATATTCTTTTTTTAACTAGTTTGCTGCAGAGGGGAATACACCCCCTAACCCATATTTTGTTTCTAAGAAGTTTGTTGTAGAGGGGTGGATATGCCCTAACCTGTATTATGTTTCTAACAAGTTTGTTGCAAAGGGATGGATACACCCTAATCTATATTATTTTTTAATTAGTTTATTGTAGAGGGGTAGATATGCCCTAACCCATATTCTATTTCTAATAATTTTTTTATAGAGGGGCGGATACACCCTAACACATATTCTATTTCTAACAAGTTTGCTACAGAGGGGAAGATACACCCTAACTTATATTTTGTTTCTAACTAGTTTGGTTCAAAGGGGCAGATATGCCCTAACTTGAGAATTATTTCTGACATTTTACTGCAGTAGGGTAGATACACCCTAATCTGAAAACTATTCTTTACATTTTACTGCAGCGGGGTGGATTTGTCCTAACCAGAGAATTTTTTCTAACATTTGATTATAGCGGGTTTGATTTTCCCTAATCTGAACATAGTTTCTGACATCTTACTACAGAGGGGTGAATACGCCCTCCTAATTATTGTAGAGGGGTGAATACGCCCTCTTGGTTACTGCAGAGGGGTGAATACACCCTCCTGGTTACTGTGGAAGTGCGAATACGCTCACCTAGTTACTGTAGATGGGAAAATATGCCCTCTTGATTACTGTAGAGGGGTGAATATGCCCCCTGTTCACTGTAAAAGTCTGGTTACGCCCTCCTTTTCACTGTAGAAGTGCAACTACACCCTCTTGTTCATTGCAAAGCAATTATGCCCTCTTATTCACTACAGAAGTGCAATTATGCCCTCTTATTCACTACAGAAGTGCAATTATGCCCTCTTCTTCACTATATATGTGCAATTACACCCTCTTATTCACAAAAAAAGTTTGATTATTCCGTCCTATTCACTGCAAAATGCAATTATGCCCTTTGGTTCACTGCAAAAGTACAATTATGCCCCCTATTCACTGCAAAAGTGTAATTATGCCCTCCTGTTCACTGTAGAAGTGCAATTACACCCTACTATTCATTGTAGAAGTGTAATTATGACCTCCTGTTCATTGTAGAAATGCAATTACACCCTCTTGTTCACTGCAAAAATACAATTACGCCCTTTTGTTCACTACAGAAGTGTAATTACGCCCCAGATTGAACTCTATTTTCTAACTTTTTACTGCAGAGGGGTAGACACACCCTTGTCCTAACTTTGTTCTCTCACAAATTATTGCAGAGGGGTGGATTTTACCTCATCTTTATTGTATTGGGGTGGATACACCCCAAAAAAACACATTTTGAGAGGGGTAGATTTTCCCCCTATTTACTACAATGGGGTAGATACGCCCCAAAACAACACATTTTGAGAGGTAAAATGGTCATTTTAGCTTCATTTTTGCTCCTTTTTTTGCCATTTTTTAGATTTTAACCCCCTAACATTGTTTGTTGCAAGGATATTGGTGTTTTTGCTAATATTTTATAGCATATTCTTGTCTAATTGGTGAAGAAAGAAGGTTAAAACAACTAACATTTGCTTGTAGGGCCTTCTATTTGCGCAGATTTCCAAAGCTATCCTTGTTGTTTTTTGTTAATCTAGCAACATAGTTTAATTAGGGGAGGTAATATCCATTGTTTGTTGTGTCTGTATTTTTGTGTTACCCAAAGGGAGCATTAGTTTGTTTTCACTTTCCCCTTGCACTTCATGTGAGCTTGGGGAGTAGTTGGAAATGATTAGTGCCTTCTTTCTTTTGGGACCTACTTGGGGATTTCATCACCCCAAGGGATGATTCCAACCATGTGTATCGGGGGGGTTTATAAAGGGTGGAGAGCAAAAGCTATACCTCAATCCAGTCGCATCGTAATTTGCAGAGCGTTGAAGCTAGGGTGATACCTAGATAGACCTAAAGAGTTGGTTTGATCCCATCAGTATCTCATTGGGGTTCCCGACTCACGCTTGTGACAGGCTAGTGTTCATGATTATGCCTCACGTATCGAGAGTATATCAAGGACTCCCTAGATACCTTGTGCATCCTATATTAAGACCTTTATTGGCCATACCCTTAACACTAATCGTAGGATTGTTCTTGTTTGAAAGTGTTTTCTTTTGGGAAACCAATAAATTTTTTGACAAATTGACCTTATTGTTGTCATTTTAAGTCTTTGCCATAGTAATTTCCATCTAAACCAAGTCCTTGTTCACTACAGTGGGGTGAATTTTCCTTTCTGTTTACTACAGTAGGGAAAATTTTCCCTTTTGTTTATTGTAGTGGGGTAAATTTTTTCTCCTATTATTGCAGTGGGGAAAATTTTCCCTCCTGTTTACTTTAGTGGGGTGAATTTACCCTCTTGAATAGTCAAATTCACCCCCATTTAGCTCTGTTTAGCCTCCAAACCTCTGTTTAATCATTCTAAACCTTCATTTAACCATTCCAAGCCTCTGTTTGATCATTCTAGACATCCATTTAATCATTCCAAACCTTCATTTAATCATTCTAAACATCTGTTTAGTCATTCCAAACCTTCATTTAGCCATTCCAAATCTTCGTTTAACCATTCCAAACATCTGTTTGACCAAGTAGTCTTTCATGATTTTCAATCCTTCATTTACTCATTTCAAGTAATATTTCATCCATTCTAAGCATCCATCTACCCATTTTGAGAGTTGTTCATCCTTCTAATCAATCATTTCCTCATTTTGAGCTTTCGTTTCTGTAACTTGAGAGTCATTCATCCATTCTAAGCAATTTTTTACTAGTTTTGAGTGTTTGTTCATCCACTCATATTATTCATTTACCCAATTCGATCATCTATTTTCTCAATCTGATTATCTAGCACCCCATTCCTATCACTCATCCCTTCATTCTAACAGCTCGTTTACCCACTCAGAGAGTCCAAAAGTAGTGGGGTGAACTTTCCCTGGAGTGGGGTGAATCTTCCCTGGAGTGGGGTGAATTTTCCCTATAGAAGGGAAAATTCGCCCCTCTGTGAGGGAAAATCTGCTTTGGAAGGGAAATTTTGCCCCACTGTAGCAAAAGTTGGCAAATAGACAATATATAGATCCAGCTTCCAGATCTAACCAGTGGAACCAATCCCATCATATCCTTCAATCCAATCCTAATATGAGCTTTAATCTAATCCTAATCTAAGCTTTAGTCCATCCACATTCTGTCGAGCTCATTCATTCATCATCTAAATCGTATCGATACATCATCCTCAAGCATCTCTAAGCTACACATCCCTTATCATTTGCTCAATCCAAATCTTTTGAACTTCATTTGAAGTTATTATCCAAATTTACTTAAGTGTCTAAATCTGATCATCATCATCAACATCTTCTTAGGATTGTCATCTATCCTAACTCAATCATCATCGGCCCAATCAATCCACATTCAACCTCAAGGTGGATTCGGTGCCACAATCATCCATTCATATTTTAATCTAATCAATTAGTATCCTAAGTCACCTAGGGTAATCTCTAAACAAGGTTTTCCAATCCCTCTCATCATCCTATCTTATCCATCATTTGATCTTATCGAATCCAGTCCAATCACATCCTTATCCAATTTCCTTCGACCTAATCAATCTACTTCCATCTTGAGGTAGATTTGGTTTCATAATCATCCTTTGATCATCAACTCCAATCATCACAATCAATCCCATCACATCATCTAATCCTCCTAATCTGAGCTTTAATCTGACCCCAATATGAGCTTAACCTAAATCCTAATCTAAGATCTAATCCCTCTGCATCCAAGATCCCTCCTTCAATCTTCATCTAATCCATTCTTTTATCCTTTCATCATCTTTCTAATCCATATTGATCTAATATGACATCATGAATCCTTACCCTTAATCAATTCAACAAAAAATAGTAATCAAGGGAAACCCTAATTATGTTGATAATGAAAGCCTTGTTGATCAAGAGGTATATAATGTGGATCCCCTTGATACTATCATTGCTAGTAAGCTTTCCCCATCCACTTTCTGAAATCCAATCCCCCCTCCAAGCTATCCTATTGTCTTCATCCATGCCTAATCATGCTCCTTATGCTACCTTTGACAAGGGATATCCAACATCTTCTCTCTCCCCATATTCCTCATGTCCTAATATGCCATCCCAATACTCCTATTACAATTCCCCATCCATGTCCCCCTATCCTAATCCTCTTTCCCAATCTTCCCATACTAATCCTACATCCATGTCTCCTCATCCTAATCCACCATCCCAATACCTTTACTATAATCCATCACTTACATCCTCTTGTCCCACTACACCACCTATATCCTCTTTTCCTAATCCACAATTCATGTCCCCCTATCCTAATTCACCCTTCTAATATCCTTACCTTAACCCTCCATCCAATCCTGGTCTACCATCTACTCCTAGTTCTACATCCAATCCCATTCCTCCATCTAACCCTAGCTCACCAATCCATATTGCTAGTCCTCCACCCATCCCTAATCCTTCATCTATTCCTATCACACCATCTCAGCCTCGAGTATGCAAGTTCCTCACTCCAAAAGTTCTCCAAGGACTTATGACAAAGAAGACATCCCCAACTCCACCACTTGAAATTGTGGAACCATTCCATCCCACACCTATCATTCATGCTACCACCCCTAGCACCACTCAAACCATCAAACCCATTGAATCCATTGAACCCCCATCTCCTACTCCAAGAGCCATTGAATCCATCAAAGACACCCAAGTCCAATCCACTCCCTCTACTCCTCAATCCACCTAATCCATCAAAGATACCCGAATGAAATCCACTCCTCCCGCTCCTAGTATCACTGAAACCCATTTCCATGAACCTCATGAATCCTCCACACTTTTGTCTCCCCCACTTGAAGAGTCCCTCCAACACTCCATTATCATGTCGCCCACAAAAGATGAGTCATGCCAAGAGTTTGATCCAAAGCATGCCACCATATCCCCTCCTCCACATCAATATCCCACAATCCCATATAGTCCATCTCAAGCTCATATTCCTTCATCCATTCTAACCCATGATCCCCTTGACACTCTATATCCTATCACTCCATTACACAATCCCTTATCACCCGTTGCCTCAACTTCCGATCCTATCATATCACCTAATTCCCCTATTGATCCCTTAATGATTACTCCTCCCAATCAGGATGCTGCTACCCCATCATATCCATCTCATGATCCTCCATCACCGCCTTTCCATATCCCCTTGGTCCCCTCTCATTCCTCCATGGTGGTATCCTTGCAAAAGACAAACAAAGCATATATACCACCCATCCTCCTTCACCTAATAATGGATGCATATCATTCTTCTAGAATAACAAAAATCTTGTCCTAGATCGAATGCTCAAGAGAATGAACTATCTAGGAAAAGGTCTAGGCCTTCATGAAAAAGGTATTATAGATCCCATCCGAGCTAAATAAAATTTGTATATGCAAGTTCTTGGATGTACAACTCACAACTCACAATCCAAGAATGTCGGTACAACCTCCACACATCTTCCTCGATCCTCTTCTAAAAAGATAAGAGGGTCCTCACATAACTCCACCATATCGCTTCAAAACAACCATCCATATTCCTCCTTCATCCGCTTCATCCATTTTGGGTCCTTATGTTCCCCCATCCCCCATCAAATATCCTCTAGGTCCTAAGTCTATTTTGGGCCCTTGTATCCCAAAATCACCTCCTCCATCTTGTCTTATTCATCCTTTCATTCGTCCATCACCTATCCATGTCACCCATCTTAACTATTACACTCTCATGTTCCCTAATCGGGATCAACAAAGGCATGCACCTACACATTCTCCATCCACATATCATCCTCCAAATCTTGCCTCCATCACTCCATTCATGTGTCCTCCACATCATCCATCCATTCACACCCATCCCATTGCTTTCAAAAGCACTTTGGATTCCAAAATACAAATGCATAAATCTAAACATCCACATGAATCAAAAGCTCCTCATGTCCCCTCTAAAAGACATGTTGAAGAAAATAAAAAGAAAATCCCAAATCCAAATCAAATCTGTAGGCTGCAAAGGCCCACCAAAGCAAAAATAAAAAACCATGTGGATCCCAAAGAAAAAGGATGCAATGCCTTCAAATGAAATATGCATAACAACATCCAAAGTTGCTACTCCAAAATCTAATCATGCAAATCCTCCATCTCCTAAATCCATTTTGGGTCCTTATGTCCCAAAATTTGCTATCACCTCTCCTTCATTATCTCCACATCCTCCATTACGCCTTCCATTATCCCCACATTCCCTATCCATTAATCCTCTTATCCTTTCACATACACCACCACATGTGCCAATGTTGGTCCTAAGCTCACTACCCCATCACACACCTACCCCATCATTCTATCCATACCCTTTCTAGCATCCCATCCATTATCCCAAATATCTTCCCCATCAAATATCTATAATTCATCCTCTTGCATAATCCATTTATCCTAATAAGGTTGAACCAACATCCAATAGTCACTTCACACATGGACTCTTAATACCTCATCTAGAACTTGATGCTTGAGTTTGTCCTCCTTATCCCTATTGCATGTCTTCTAAATTTCTTATTCACATCTCTATCCTTGTCCATATCCATCCACCTTCTATCCAAAAATCCAAAAAATTCAAAAACAAAATAAAAATAAAAATAAATCAAAAAACTCAAAAAACTCAAAAAAGCCAAAAGTCCAAAAAAGACAAAAAAGTCAAAAAGTCAAAAAAAATAATACAAAAAAAAAGTAAAGAGAAATAATTTTTCCCATGCTGAAAACTTGGCAAAAAAGTGTCTTGGATAAGTACCGTGATGAAAACCTAGCAAACAGGCGTCATGTGTAAAACCCCATCCATCATTTTCCACACTTGGGGGTAGCTTCTTGATATGCATTCCCTCCATCCGCTATGCTTCCTGCTATACGTCCTCTTCATTCATCCCCTCCATCCCACCTATCTTCTACATCCTACCATCATATCCCATTTATCTCCCATCCCTTCATCCTTCTTGTGATCTTGATCAAAACAGGGGCACCTATCTATGCATGCTTTGGACACCTCTTGGTATGCATTCCCTTCATCCATGCTCTATCGTATTCCTTAGTCACCCATCCTATCCTACTCTATTTATCTCCTTTATCTTCCCATCCACTCATATTCCATCCCTCATGCCTCATCATACATGACATATCTAGAGTGGGGGCATTTATTTCCTTTGGGACATAGTCCTTGGAGACATCATCTATCATAACATTCCTTCATCTCCCTATCCATCGATCACAGCATCCCTCCCATCTCCCCATCCTTATCTTCCTATCCATCTATCCTAGCATCCCTTTCATCTCCCAATCCTTATCTTCCTATCCATCCAAACAATCCCTTCCACCCCCCATCCCTATCTCTCTAACCATTCTTTCATCTTTATCGACATCCCATCTCACAATCCCTTGTCATTGGCATTTGGCTATAGGCCTCCCTCCCTACAACCCAATTCCATTTATCTCATCGCCATCACTTTTTCTTCTTTTACACATCTTTCCAATCTCCTATCCTTTCTCATCATTCATCTCTCTATCATATCATATCATCCTCCTGATTCATTTTGATGATTTGGACCACTATCCCATTCTTGAGCTTCATGTGATCACCATCATGCTATCCAATCTAATAGGTCTATCTTGTCTTATCATATCAGTCCCATCATTTTATCCCCTTATTAGTGATCATATTTCCATCCTTTATCCATCATTTATCTTTGATGTTTTGTCGAACTACGTTGCCCCTATGCTTTCACATAGGCAAGGTCAATCCTTTGATCCACCCCTAGGGCTCCTTTATCATCTATCATCAGTTGTTCTACTTCTGTTTGTCTTGTCTTGGTCATCTATTAAGGTCTCCATCATCCTCTTTTGGCTTTTATCCATGGTCAGTCATTAGCCTTTTATCAAACTACAAGGGCTCTATACTTTCACGTAGGCAAGGCTAATCTTTGATCGGCCCCCAAGCCCCTAGGCCTTTTGGGGTGTGTCAGTCTTGTGTCTTGTTTTCCTTGTGTTATATCATCAAGCTATGCCCTTATTTAGCTAGTTCTTAACAAATGAGATCCAATCGGTTTTGAATATACTGTGTCATATCAATATTTTAGTTTTGTATCCATCATCGGCCTCAATAGGATTCATCCTTCCTAACAAACCTCATCAATCCCATCCACCCCCTTGATCCTATGGAAAAGAACATTTGAATTTGATTGTGATCTTTTGATGCTTTTGGATTTTGTCTATCATTTGAGCTCCCTATCATCACTTTTCAGGGTCACCTTGATCCATCATATCATGGTGTGCTTTGATTGGTACACATAGGGGAATATCTTGATCTTTTCTTTGTTTGTCTTCTTTGTTGTCCCATGTAGTATCCACTGAGATCCTTGTCGTCTTGTTTTACGCTGGAGAATCCTCGTGTGCTTGTAGTTATTCCAATACCTAGCTCGACCAAAGTCATAGAAACTTTGGGGTGTTATGATAGCTTTCTTGTCTGTTGTGTTTTTTTCATGCATTAGACACTAATCCATCTTGGTTCCACACACCCTGGCACTTGGTGTCTTATGCTATAGCAAAAATCAATGCTCCAAAGATGGAAAATTGCATTAGGATTTCATTTCATCTTCTCCACCCATGCATTCATCCCCCATCACTCTCCCTCCCCTATCCATCCAATATCTTATCATCATCTCTTCAATCTTCTTATAATAATATAGATTGGTTATTCTAAGCATCTTTTCCTCCATCATTTTTATTCCTCTCATCAATCCAATCCTCATCCATTCAATCTAGCACAAATCATTTAATCACATCCTTGGTCTTTCCCCTAGCCTTGCTACAAGCCTTGATCCATTCGTCCTCATCATCATCCTCACCCTTGAGATGTATCCTTCCCTATCTTTTGGTGTTGTTTCGGGATGTATCCTTCCTTCATCAACAACCTCTTTTATTGGGTTGTATACTTCCCTATCCTCATGTTATTTTGGGATGTATCCTTCCCTCATCAACAACACTTTCATCATCATCAATGGCTATATCCTTATCTATCCTTTTGTGTTGTCTTGGGATATACCATTTCCTCCTTGGCAACACTTTGTCCCTCATCCACTCTTTTTGGCTTGTGGCTTCACTCTAGGGAAACACCACCTTTGCTTTTCAATCCATTTGAATCTCCCATCACTTCTCATCCTTTCTTATCCATCACTTTACATCATCTTCTTCATCTACCCTTGCATCATCTCATATATTTTGAGAGCACACCCATGTTCTCTTGAACCTGCATGTCCTCTTGAGGGGGCATCCTCAATCCCGAATCTTAATCTTCACCCCCATCATTTTTTCTTTCATAGTCACTCCTTTGAATGACTAGGGAATCTTTTCCAATCTAACCATCTTCTTCCGGGTTCTATTATTTAGTATTCTTTGAAATGATGCTACTTCGTAACACCATATCAATGAGGGGGAAAATGTAGACACCTCAATTTGGACACTTAATTTATCCAAATTTATCTACTTTCATCTAAGCATCCTATTATTTGTATTAATTAAGTAATATTACTATTATTTAATTAATATCCTTAAATTCCTCTAAGTCCCTAAGGTATTTAGTTGACAATTAAATACGTTACCATTTTTAATCCCCCCTTCATCAAAAAAATTAAATAAATATGACATTTATTTAATTCCTCACATGTCACATCACTTTTCCTTAATCTTAATCAACCTCTTAATCTCTTCATTAGGGATGTGCACATGCCTAATCCTTGAATAGGATGTGTTACATCCTCCAACTTTTTCAAGTTGGCTTCTAATCTTCATTATCCTCTAATTATCTTCTAATTACTGATGAGTTAAACCTAACTAGTACCTTGGTCAACTCTCCCCATCCCACAAGGAATTTTTAATTCATTTTTATTCATCTATGGCTCCTCTCTTCCCCATGTGAATTTTTTAATTCACTTTTATTCCTCCTAGAATCTCCTTTTCCCATTCATTTTCTAGAATCTTTGACTTGTCACATCAAGTCACATGTGGAAAAGTGCTTCCCTTTTTGGAACCTTATCTTGTCCATGGGATTCTTCCAAGCATGTCAATTTTTAATTTACATTTATTCATCCGAGATTCTTCTCATTTCCTAATGTACTTCCAAGGTACATGTCCTTCTTACACATCAATTGTCCTTATTCCACCTCACTTACACATCATCACATCCTTGGCCATCTCATATTCCACATGTCAAAATGTGAGGGCATGTGATTCCTCAACTCACCAGAGCCCTTCATCTTGGCCTTGCTGGCTAAATCTCAACCATTGAATTTTCTAGAGAATTCAAATTCTTCCATAAATACTCCCTCTTCTAAGGCATTTTCAACACAGTCATTTTTCACCTACGTGCTGTCATTTTGAACACTCAACTCAAGCATTTCCTCTTACTTAGCCAAGCCATTTTAGCCATTTGCATTTGCATCCCATCATATAATCAATCTTGCATTTAGTCATATCAATACCATCCAAGGAACACATAAGTACTCAAAATCAAGGGCCAACCAAGGAATTTCAGCTACAAAGAGAAGGTATAATCATTTGCAATCTTCTTTCATATTATCTATTTGTGTTAACAATTCCTTAGGCTAATCTTTGAGGTGTTCTTAGTGTCTTTACATTAGATTTTAGTTGTTTTGCATCATTAGAATAGGTAAAACTCAAGGATACACAGAAGGCTACTGATCAATTCTGATAATGTTTCTCCTTCATGAGTAGAAAGTTGATATTCTCTTATCCAAAGGCTTTTGTGACAATGTAAGGCCCCAACCAATTTGGCTCAAACTTGCGTGGTTTTCCTCCTTCAGCTTGATTCTTTGGATTCTCCATTAAAACTAGGTCACCAATGTCAAAATTTTGGTTCAAGACTTTCCTGTTGTAGCTACGTTGAAGACGGTTTTGATATGCTTGTAGATGCTAGATAATGCTTTTTGTCTTCTTTCATCTAGGAATTCAAACTCATGTAATCTTGACACATGGTATTCTTCGTCATTAATGTTCCCTTTCAAAGATAACCTTAGGGATGGAATCTCAACCTCAATAGGCAAGATGGCCTTAGAACCAAAGACCAAGGATTATGGGGTGGCACTAGTGGGAGTATAGATGCTTATGTCATCAGCCCATAGGGTAGGATTAAGCATTAAATGCTAGTCATGACCAACATCATTGATATTATTTTTGAGAATTCTAATGATAGTTTTGTTAGATGCCTCTACTTGGTTGTTACCTTATGGTTAATATGGAGTGGAGAAATGGTGTTGGATATGGAATTCTTCGCAAAGTTAACAGACTTCTTGGTTCTTAAATTGGCAAACATTATCTGTGATGATGGATTGAGTAACACCATATATCGGCAAATGATATAGTTCCAAATGAACTTAGAAATTTGTGTTCCTGTGATGTAAGTCATGAGAATGGCTTCAATCCATTTAGTAAAATACTATGTTGTTGTAATGATAAACTTATGTCTGTTAGAATATATGGGATGTATCTTACCTATGAGGTTGAGTACCCATTGGGAAAAATGCCATGGTGATGTGATTGGTTGGAGCTCTTGTGTTGGCACATGTATCAAGTCTCCATGAATTTGGCATAGTCAAAATTTCTTGACAAAGACATAGGAATCTTTCTCCATTGTAGGCCAATAATAACCTAGCCTCATGATCTTTTTAGCTAAGGGAGGACCGCTAGAGTGGGATCCACATATACCTTCATGTACCCCACACAAAGTTGCTTGTGCTTCTTCAACATCGAGACATCTTAATAGGGTGTTGTAAAAAAGCACATCTATAAAGGGTGTCTTTGATGATGGTATATTTGGCTGACTTACAGATAAATGTTCTACACTAGTTGTTTGACAGGTCAATTGGCATGATTTGGGCATTATGGTAGTCAAAAATTTCTTTATACTAGGGGGAATCAGGACTAACAAGTACACATACCATCTCTGAATCTAGGATATCAAAAGTAGGGACAAAAATTTATTCTACTAGAAACTCGAACTTAGCCATATTGCTAGGTATGTCCAATAGTGAGCCAATAGTTGTCATGTCATTTTTTTCCTTGTTCTAAATGTGAGGTATTTGATGAAAGATGAAGCTATCAAAATACTAATTAAGGCTATCCACCATCCGTTTATATGGAGCAAGATTCTCATCCTTTGTGTCATAGTCATCATTTACCTATCTCATCACTAACTGTGAATCTCCATAGACATGTAAGTGCTTGGTTTTCCATTTGATAACCATTCATAACCCTATCAAAAGAGCCTCATATTTTGTTACATTTTTGGTACATGGAAAGGTAATCCTAAAAGACTTAGGAATGGTGTCGCCTTGTGGCGTGATAAACAATATACCATCCCCTAAACCATGGTTTGTATGGGACCCATCAAAGTATAGCTCTCATGTTATTCTAGTGTCAAAAGTGAAAAACTCATCAGGAAAGTTTGAGACCAAAGGGTGATCTGTCTTGGTTGGTGCATCTACCAGCTGATCAGCAATGCCTTGTCCTTTTATTACTTTTCTTTACACATACTAGATGTCATATTCACTTAATATCATTACCCATTTGGCTAGATGTCCTGTTAATGTTGCCTTATTGAGAAGATATTTCAAAAGGTCTATCTTTGCAACCAATATCATTTGGTGGTTTAACATATAATGTCTTAGTCATTGAGTAGCAAAAACTACTGCAAGACAAGCATGTTCTATGATACTATAGTTTAGTTCATAATCTACCAAAGTGTGAATGATATAGTACATTTCTCTTTCTCGGCCTTCATTGTTATTCTATGCAAGCAAGGCTCCAAGCACTGATGTGGTTTCTAAAATGCATAATATCAAAGGTTTTCCTTGAATTGGTGGCATTAATACTGGAGGTGTAAGCAAATAGTCCTTAATCCATTGAAAATCCTCTTGACACTTAGGGGCCCATACAAAGGGTACTTCTTTCTTGAGTAGATGTTGGAATGGATGTATCTTGTCTACTAATTGCACTATAAACCATCTAATAAACTATAGTCTTCCTTTTAGTGTCATCAGTTGACTTATATTAGTTGGGGGAGGTATGTCTCTTATTGCTTTCACTTTTTTTGGATCTACCTCAATGCCTCATCTAGATATTATATATCCTAGAAGTTTCCTTGATTATACGTCAAATACACACTTTTTAGGATTAATTCTAACTTTATATTCTTAACTATTCTTTTGAAAATATTATCCTAAATTTGTAAGTGATCTTCCCTTGTCAATGATTTAGGTATTATATCATCTATATATTCTTCCATGAGATTATGCATGAGATCATGGAATATAGTCATCATAGCTCATTGATATGTGGCTCCAACATTTTTTAGTCCAAAGGGCATAACATTCTAGCAATAGGTCCCCCATGGGAAAGTAAAAGAAGTCTTCAGTTGCTATTCTGATCTAGTTATATCCTAAGAATCCATCCATAAGAGATAACATTTCATAGCCAATAGTCAGGTCCACAATTATACCAATGTTTGGCAATGGAAAATCATCTTTGGTACATGATTTGTTTATGTCTCAAAAATTAGTGCAGATGTGGATGCCCCTAGTCGGTTTTGTCACTGGCACAAGATTGGAAATCCAATCTACATGTAATCAATAGAACTAATAAATCCAACATCTAGTAGTTTCTTCAATTCATCTTTGACTAACAAGTTGATATGTGGATGCATTTTCATGAGCTTTTGTTTCATCGGTTTGACATCTGGTTGTAATGGAAAATGATGTAGGACCAAGTTAGGATCTAGTCCCAGCATGTTAGGATATGACCATGTGAAATTAATCTTCCTTTCTATAAAGAAGTCTCAGAATTCAGGTTGTTCTTTCCCTATCAAATATTTTGCAAAATGGATTACCTGTGCATTCCCTTATGTTCCTATGTTGAATTCAATAGTTTCCTCTATCAACAGTGGTGAATTTTCCTGAGTAACGAAGAGATTGTTAACCCTCCATCCTTGGGTGCCTCAAAGAGGTTTTTTCCCTTAGATGCATCCTTTATTTTTTCATTTTAATTGTTTGAAGGCGCCTTTCGATTTTCACCTAGGGACTCATTATTTTTATTTTTATCAGTATTTTTCTTATTTTTGTGATTGGAGGGGTGAAAAAACTCCCCAAAATATGCTATGTTGTCTAAGTCAATGGTAAATCTAGCCTTGTGATCACCACTAGGTATCCCTTCTCATAGTCCCATGAACTCACCTATCTCTTTGTCATTCTCAAAGATATCTAAGACAGGGTGTCTTGTTGATCCCAATCAATAAGTTGGGGATACACTAAGGGCATGTCATCATCGAAGGTGTCAAAGCTCAATGGGGTCAAGGTAAAGACTGAGTTGTTGACATAGTCACAAAATTTTCTTACCAACTCTTCCTTATTCTATTTTTTGGGCTTAGGTAGACTCTAAGTTGGGCCGATTTTCAAGGTTTGGCCATCAGGAGTGGCTTGGTCAAATTCCCAAGATGTAGGATCAAAGGATTCTGAAAAGTAATGTTTGAGCCACTCTTCTTTTGTCAAAAACATTTGTGGATAAGTATTAGGTGGACTTTGTGAGGATTTAAACATTTTTTCAAGTTCTCCATATAGTTTATCAAGGTCCATGAAGGTGGTGGGAGAAAAGGAATCCCACTCGTATTCATTAGAGTCAGGGGATGGGCATTGGTTTTGGTTGGATGGTTCGTTAGATGTCTTGATAAATTCAAAAACACTTAATTCCTCTTGTGAAGGCAATGTGGTACTAGAAACACCAATTTGAAGTGGTTGAAACCCTATCCCTAGGCCTTTCGGTCATTGAGCAATGAAAATAGGTTTTGAAGCACCCCTCAATCTGCATCTAAACCATCTCCAACACTCATTAGTAGGGTTAGTTTACACACATGCAAATATATGAATACCTCTATGGAATAATATGTCAATGCTCAAGAAATGCAACAAATAACAAGGATTAAAAGACATTCAAAAACATGACATATACCTATTCCATATTAGATTGGCGTCAAATGTACCAATGACCCTTTCCCAATCCTTGCTAAAACTGAAATGATGCAATGCAATGGTGATGGGAAAAATTAGTTATCAATTGAAGAGAGTAACTTTGCATGAGAGTGTAGATGGGTTGATGAAGAATGAGGCCTTTCATTTATAGATTTTCAAGTTGGAAGAGAGCTCAAAATAGAGCAATGTGGGATAATGATTTGGCCAATGAGATGAAACCACTTGTCACATTATGATAGGTTGAGGAATGTGCAAGTTTTGGTCAATGTGCCAAAGAGGGGGATATTCAAATTTGAAATTGTGAATTAAATGTTGAGAGGGGGACATGAAAGAGAGAAGTTATTGCAATGTTGGAAGGGATAAGTCAACTTGTCTTCATATTTAAACTTGAGGGAATATTCCATTTTTATGCCAAGTTGAAAGAAAATGATGAATTTATAAATGAATTAAAATGATTTATTGGTGCAAGTGGGAAAAGCTAGAGGATGTGATGGGTGGTTCTAGATTAGATTAATTAGGATTAGATTAGCTTAGATGATGTTTATGTGATTTTGACTTATTTGATTTAAATATTTTTATTTATTTAAATCAAAA
>VDFB02271358.1:605396778-605592323 GCA_007258455.2 Sequoia sempervirens
ATTTAAGCAGTGTAGTAGGGTTCCTTCTATGCTCCTATGATATACGGTATCTCCTAGGATGACAAATATGGATGCCTTTTTGAACGTTTGATGGTAATTCAATGGGTATGACTCCTATTCGAAGGTATGTGTAAATGTGATGGTACCCAAGATTACTAGGACCAACAATTTTGCACACAAATTCTGATTCTGGTACCTCAAATGCAAGCACAAGGAGCTGCTCTATCAAGAATTCATATTTTGGAACATTATTGGGGATGTTCAGTAGGGACCCAATTGTTGCCATGGCATCTGTTGCTTTGTTGTTGGCTCTAGGTATTTGCTCAAATGTAATTTTGATGAAGGATTCTTTGAGAGTCTCCACCAATTTCTTGTATGGAGTCATTTTTTCATCCTTGGTCTGGTATTCATCATTCACTTGATTTATAATGTTCACTTGGTATCAATTGGGAGTTTCCATATACTCTGAGAGCTATAATGTTCCACTGCACTATTATTCTGAGACCTATGGTTAAAGCCTCGTATTCTGCAATGTTATTGGTGTAGGGAAACACCAAGTTATAGGACCTTGGTAGGCAATCCCCTTGTGGGGTGATGAAGAAGACACCATCTCCTGATCCATGCTGCGTGTATGAGCCATTGAAGTATAGTTTCTAGTGGTTAGCTACATTGAGACTAAAAATGGATTCATCTAGAAACTCTGAGACAAGAGGGTTCTCTGAATAGATTGGTGCTTCTGCCAATTGATCTATGATGACTTGGCCCTTAATTTCTTCCCGCTTCACATATTCAATTTCATATTCTGATAGTATCATCACCCATTTTTCCATTCTTCCTGCGAGTATTTCCTTTGATAGTAGATACTTGAGAGGATCAATTTTGGCGATGAGTTTTATTTTATGTGCCAACATGTAATGTCTGAATTTTTGTGATGCAAACACTACTACAAGGTATGCTTTCTTGATGAATGAATAGTTTAGCTCATTCTCAACCATTGTCCTACTGATGTAATAAATGGCCCTTTCTATTCCATTTTTGTCATGCTGAGCCAAGAGAGCTCCAAGGGTTGCTGCTATTACTGGCATGTATAGAATCAATGGCTTTCTTGGGATTGGTGGCATTAAGACTACTGGTGTTAGTAGGTATTCCTTGATTTTTTTGAATTCCTCTTCACACTTGGTATCCCATTTGTACGCTACTCCCTTGTGGAGTAGGTGAGAATATGAGTATGTTTGTCCGCCAATTGTGCTATGAATCTACGAATGGATTAGAGTCTGCATTGGAGACCTCTTAATTGCTTTAATGTCTTTGGTGCCTCCATCTCGAGGATTGCTTTTAACTTTGTTGGATCTACCTTGATACCCCTCATTGATACTATATATCCTAGCAATTTTCCTAATTGTACGCCGAATAAACATTTCTTAGGGTTTAATCTAACCTTGTACTCCTCCAGCCTATCAAAGATGGCACTAAGGGTTGCTATGTGATCTTGTCTCTTTCAAGATTTGGTTAGAATTTCATCAACATAGTTTCAACTGTCTTATGGATCATGTCATGGAATATCAATTTCATGGCCCTTTGGTATGTTGCTCCTATGTTCTTTAAGCCGAATGACATCATATTCAAACAATAGGTCCCCCATGGGAAAGTGAAAGCTATTTTATGTTGGTCCTCTTTAGATATCATGATCTGATTGTATCCTAAGAATCCATCCATTAGTGACAACATTTCATGTCCAACTATCATATCCATAATCATATCAATGTTTGGAAGCGGGAAGTCATCTTTCGGGCATGCCTTATTCAAGTCTCTGAAGTTTGTGTAGATTCTGATGTTCCCGTTGGGTTTTAAATAGGTACCAAGTTTGATACCCATTCTGGATAATCTATTGGTTAGATGAATCCTACATCTAATAGCTTTATTAGCTCCATTTTGACTAGTAGGGCAATTTGAGGGTGCATTTACCAAAGCTTTTGTCTGATAGGCTTTGCTTCTAGATATACTACTAAATGGTGAACCAGGGTCTTCGGATGAAGTCCTATCATGTCAACATAGCTCCATGCAAAGTTTATCTATCTTTCTCTTAGGAATGCTACTAGGATCTCTTATTCTTCTAATAGTAATGATTCCACATAGAATGTGATATGCGAGGCTTCCTTGTTCCTAGATTGACCGGATTGCATTTTTTTGCCAAGACTGTTGACTTTTCTTGATGAATAGCTTGGAAAGGAAAATTGAATCCCCCATCCTTGGGTGCCTCGAAGAGGTTTTCACTGTTGGATGCATCCTTTCTTTTTATTTTTTTCTGGTCAGGGAGTGCCACAATGTGGTTTTCACTCAAGGACTTAGATATTATTCTTAATTTTTCACTTTTGCGACTAAGAGATTCAATCATTTTCCCATAATAGGCATGTGTATCTAGCTTGATTAGCAATCCTGCTTTATGGTCGTCACCTAGAATATTTTCTTGTAGTCCCATGAATTCTAAGAGCACTTCATCATTTTCGAATGTATCAAGAACCGGTGGTCCTCATTGGTCATAGTTAATGAGTTGGGGATATACTAGGTGGATGTCATGATTTTCGTGGTCTGATTCAAAAGATAGGGTGCTAATCATGTAAAGAGTGGTATCCTCAAATATCCTAGGTAAGTTAGTCAGGTGATCCTCATCATCACTACTACTACAGACATCGGTTATATCAAATGTAAATTTATCTATGACTCTACCCGTAGACACTGGTAAGTGTAGTTTTGCTAGGGTTGGCTAAGGAGGATTGTTAACCATTCTAACCGGAGGACTTCGACCATGTATGGTTATACTTGGAGGGGTACATCCAAGGCCAAGATTTGTTATTGGTCGCATCTCTGGCATGATAGGTATTATGATCCCATTGTCATTTTTTCCTAGTCTTTGATTTCTATCATAGCCCATTGCAAGCATCATTTGTAGACCCTTGCTTCTATCATCTATTGGTAAATTAGCCATTGGTATTTCATCTTGATATAGCATGTGAGATGGATCTACCTCAATAACTTCTCGTCCAAGATCTCCCCAACTTGTAAAGGTGGGGTAGTTTTCAGGAGACGTTTAGGATGTGGAGACTTCTTTTATTTGCAGTCATCCCCATGATCTAGGAGATTGTGGTAACTCTCCTACCATAAAAGCATTATTAGGGAGCTTGTAGTTTCCACAACCATTATCTTGGATGATGAGCTTGATGTCAGAGATGGTGGGAATGGTGGGTGTGGTGGGTGTTTCTGTCGCAAAAGTGGATGTGAGAGTGGCAGGATCGACGTATGGTGTGGATGGGCCCTCATCATTTTTTGGTACTTGGGGAATTTTGTAGTACTTTTCTTCAATATTTTTGTGGTAGGAGAAGGGTTTGGGATCTCCATAGATGGTAACTTCTTGTCCATCGTGTGTAAATTTCACACATTGGTGGAAAGTTGACGCTACTGCCTTCATTGCATGAATCCATGGACATCCTAGGAGGATGTTATATGGCAAGTCAAGGTCTAGGACCTGAAAAGTGGTTTCCATGAGAGTCGGCCCTACTTGAATAGGGAGTTTGATCATGCCTTGAGACACTCTTTCTTGATCATCATATGCTCTTATTGTGATACCCTTTCCTTTGTTGATGGAATCCTCTAATATTTTCAATTGCTTGATGAGGTTGAGAGAACAAATGTTCAAGCCTACATCTCCATCTACCAAAAGACTTTTGACTTTGCTCTTATGCACGATGGCTTCCAAGTGAAGTGCTCAGTTGTGAGACAGTTGAGTAGGGAAATCCTGGTCAGAAAATGTCAGGAGATTAGGCATAACGATGTTTTCAACCATAGCTTGGAATTGCTCTACATCGAGATCTATAGGGACAGTAGATGAAGCCAATGCTTCTTCTAGGATTTTCTTATGGGCTATTGAGATTTTTAACAACTCCATGATGGAGATTTGCGTAGGCATTCTCTTAAGCTAGTCTAGGAAATTGTAGCCATTAGGGACAGATCTAGATGTAGGGACTCTATTTGGCTGGGATGATCCTGCGATGGTTACTTTTCCACCTCTTGTGGTGCCTCCACAATCTTTGGCATAGGCGCCCTTGATGGTGATGACCATGTAGTTTTCATCTAGGGAGGCAACGATTGTTTCATACACATGATTTATATTTGAGTGGGTGACTTTCCCTTTATCTTTGTTATTGTTATTCCCTTTGTTGCCATCATTTGACATCAGATTCGTATATATCTTAAGATCCTGATTTCCTATAGGTTGTTCCATGTTTATGATTCTTTTATCGATGAGATCTTGGATTATGTTTTTTAATCTCATACAATTGTTTGTGGTATGGCCTTTGATTTTATGGAACTTGTAGAGTTGATTCTTGTTATACCAAGGAGGTTTCACATCCGGTTCTTGGTAATTCTCAAATGTAGGTGCTTTGATGACTTTTTAATCTATCAGCTTTTTCATTATGTCCTCAAGTGGTTCCCCCAAAGTGGTGTATTTTCACTTGGGATAACTCTTGCATTGGGGTGGTCCTCTTTGATTATTGATAGTATTGATTGTTGGATTGTTGTTTGGTTGGTGTGTCATGTGATGATTGTTTTGGTGTTGGATTTGGATTTGTGGTGTAGGTGTATGTTGGCGAGGGCCACTAATGACCGCCTTGGCATCAATGACACCATCATTAGTAATATTTTTGTTCCTTGCCCACGTGTGAGGTTTATTGTTGTAATTGGAGGGTGGGCAGTTGTTTTGTTGTTTGGGTTATGAAGTTGATCCTGCAGGTTGTGTCATGAGGGCTCATTTGATACTGAGCACCTTGGGGATCAACTGATCATATGTGGTGATGCCCTGAACCTTGAGATGAAATGCCAAGAGGCCTTCAATGTTGTCTATGATGGTGAAAACTTGTTGTTCTTTTGGCATGGTCCACTTGCCCCGATTGGCCTTGGATTGCCATCTTTGTAGGAATGAAGTGAATGATTTACCCTTTCCTTCTTTCAGAGTTGATAGTTCTTCTAGACTAACATCCAT
The DNA here is from genome assembly GCA_007258455.2 of Sequoia sempervirens. Taxonomy (NCBI): domain Eukaryota; kingdom Viridiplantae; phylum Streptophyta; class Pinopsida; order Cupressales; family Cupressaceae; genus Sequoia; species Sequoia sempervirens. Next base: position 605,401,817 of record VDFB02271358.1, read on the forward strand.
TGCAATGTTGCATGCATAGCTTTTTATGAATGCATCTATAATTTCTTGGAATGTTTTAATGCCTGAAGGTAAGCGAGAGAACCATTCCATAGCATGGCCTGCCAAACTCCTAGGGAATAGCTACATCAGATAAGTATCGTCATATGCAACTCCCATGCAATGAACCTAGAATTCCCTGATGTGATCTTCAGGGTTTCCTGTCCCACGATATTTGTCAAATTTTGGGATCTCAAATCCCTTGGAGAATGGTTTCATTACTAGGCTCCTATCAAATGGATAGGGACACAAGTTGCTTGATGTTTTTTTTGTTTGCCTTGATTGGAGGTCAAGCACTTGTTGCGAGAGCATCCTGATTTGTGCCATTACATCATTTTGTGGATCAGGGGGTGGGATGAAGGTGTTTTGGGGTGTTTCAATTGTGGGTTGGATGGGTGGGTTGTTTGATGTGTTGTTCAATAGTATTTGTATGTTCTATCAAGCTAGGTAGGCTTCCACCTATTGTTGTATGAACAACGCTTGTTGTTGGTCTTGTTTTTGCTGTGCTAAGATTTGTGCTTGCTATTGTGCTTACTGTTGTGCTTGTTGATATTCCAATAATGCTTGTTGTTGTGCTTGTTGTTGGGATGCCAATTGGGCTGCTTCTTGCTACTCTTGATATTGCTTTATTGCTTGCTAATATGCTTTCAATTGCGCTGCTTATCTTTATGCAAGAAGTTGTGCTTGTGCTTGTGCATGTTGTGCTTGATATTGGGAATTTGATTGAGCTTGAGATTGTGCTTGTGCTACTTGTGCTTGGGCTTGTGCTTGTGCTTGTGCCACTTGTTTTTGTAATAGAATTTATGATTGAGTAGCCTTTTGTGCTTGCAATGTGGCTTGTGTTGCTTGGACTGCTTAAGCAACTTGTTGTTGTTTTTGTTGCAATAATGCTTGGGCTTGTGCAGCTTGTTGTGCTTGTAATGTGGCTTGTGCAACTTGGGCAACTTACACAGCTTAAGTAGCTTGCTGAGCAACTAGTTGTATGGCTTTTTGTTTCTGTACTTATTGGAATCCCCTTTGAAAAGTAGCTTGCAATGTCATGTTATATTGGTTTGATGTGGTGGAAATTGGTGGTGGTGGGGGTGGTGGTGGATTCAGAATGGCATTTGTGGTGAGCGATGATGTTGTTTTAGTGTTTTGTGTGATGGATGGTGGTGTTGATGTGGTGGTTGGTCCTTAAGAGACTATGCTTTGTGATGTTAGGGGGGTGTTTGATGATGTTGCAATTGCTTATGCATTTGTTGTCTTTTATTACGATGTCGACGACAAGTTTTGCAGGATGTTTTGATTGATATTTGGTAAAGGAGGAAGCCCTAAACCAAGGAGTGGTGTGGATGATGATGGTAATGGTGGGAGGGGTGTAAATGTAAGGGGTGTGAGTTCTTGTGAGAATGTTGTAGTTTCAATGATGCCCCCTGGTTTGAACATATCTCCTTCCTCTTGCGAAATTGTGAGGAGAGGAGTTTGAGGTGTTGCGCAGAAAAATGTTGATGATGGATCATCATGGAAAGTGAGAGGAACATTCTTATGTAATGGGTTTTTGAGTATGTTTTGTTCCAAGATGGTGTTTGCATCCATTTTTTGATTATTAACAAGGGGGTGTGCTTGAATAGCATTGAGAAATGCATTTCCCTTATTAACGTTAGGTTGAGTTGGAGCAAAATATGTCGTGATTTGCAAAATTTTTTGAGTGATATTTTGGGATGGGGGTGTGGATGAGATGGGAATGGTGGATGAGATTAGAGGAAAATATGTCTCCACTATGGTACTCATGTCAAAATCCGAAGGAAATTTGGCCCCTTTCTTTGCTAGTTCAAGCATGTATAATGAAGGGTTAAGCCTCATCATGATATTGATGGTCTTATGGTTTTCTGGATTTTGAAGCATTTCAGTTATTTCATCATGAGACATCCCAAAGGTGAGGTCTTCTCCTTGGGATTCTTGTGGGTTTTGTGATGATGTCGAAAGGTTAACTGTGAGATTTCAAGACCCAATGGGATTCATTTTAGGAGTAGTTTGACTTAAATCACTTGAAGCGGGTGTTTCTTTGTTGGCTTCCATGCTCTTCTTGTATTGAGATATAGTTTGAACCATAAAACAAGGATCAATTTTTAAGAATGGGAGATGAATCTCTTGATTCTTTGGATTGATCTTTATTTTATACCTCAAAGTAGAAAATTTTAAGGATATCTTGAGGATCGAAAGGTGATATGATGATGATGCAAAAGATGGATGATGTGGATGTTATGATCTTTTGGTAAATCTTGAAGGAAATACTAGGATTTTGGGACTTTCAGATATGTTTCAAATTTTGATTTTGATTTTCCCTTGGGATTTGTCCTTGATTGATTTTGATTTTGATTTTTATTTTGAACAAATAGACCCTAAGATGTTTGGATGATTACCTAAGGATGGATTTGCTCAAATGATGATAATTTTGAATATGTGCAAGGAGAAGGATGCATTTACCCACACCTATTCAAACAAGATGATAGTTTAACTAAGCATATGAAGAAGGATTCATCTACATATACTAAGCTAAACAAGATGATTTTGATAACTTTGACTAAGCATATGCAAAAGGATGCATCTACACATACCTAGCCAATGATTATTTTGATAAAGTTTTCAAGGATTTAGTCTCAATGTTTTTGGTGATTTTGATTTTTCCAAAAAGCCTAGCATTAAGGATGATTTCAAGATTTCTCCAAAAGGTGATGGTGAGATGATTCTTGTTTTGATGTTTGAAGGATGGATGAAAAAGATTTTGATTTTCTTTGATCCTAAGATGAACCTAAAAAAGACACTTTGTTTGCCTAGACCTAGGTATTGAAAAGCATACAATACTTCTATAGACCTTTGTAACCAAGAAATGATTCCATTTGAACATACATTTTCAAATTTCCAACCAATTATTTTCGCTTTGGGATTTGGAATTTTTGAGAATCATGAGTCTTCAACACACATGAAAGTTCATTTTTCTTAGCTTTGCTTAATGGCTTTATTTTACCAAAATCACTTTCTTTGATTAAGTTTTCAAACTAAGATGTCCAATGTCTTAATTTCTTCAAACCCCACAAGATATGTTATGTGGAAATTCGATGAAATTAAGGCAAGGGTTTTCCTATTGTTTACTTAAGTAGACAAATCAAGATGTAATCCAATGTTTAGAAACCTCTATGTAAATCCCAAGGGCAAGCAATAACATATGGATTGAGTCAATTGTAATTGTCTCCAAAAAGGTTTGAAGCTTGGATGATGATGTTAAGTGTTTGTTTACAAGATGTTTTCGATTAAGCAATGCATTTTGTGACCCAAGAATAAGTACAACCCTATGGATGTGTAAGACAATATTTTTTGGATTCCCACTTGGACAAGTCCAACTACGCTTATCTTTAGCGAATGGTTAGATGCTTGATCCCACTGGCTCCCCTCCACGGCTCATTATCGTCAATCGGGGCAGCCAAACATCAACACCCATGAAACTCCTGTGGCATGCTTTCCATTTCTACTAAAAGACCATAAAAGTGTGGGGTGGCTATAGAATGACCGTTCTTGCACCAAAAAATAGATTAAAGGATTTTGGAAAATTCTAGCACATGGGTTTTAATAAGGATTTTCCGTTTGTGGAGATTGACCCATAAGACAAGTCGCCTTTCAGATTCATCTTGTCGGAATCAACCGCGTGATATTGGCATTTACTCCAATACCCACATTTATATCCCGGTTCAAAATAATCTTGGCCTTAGAGTGTTACCGGTTGAGTCGCTCCCTTGGGTGAGTACTTTTTTCCCAAGGCAGGCCCTCTAAGATAAACAAAAGCAAATAAAAAACAATATTTATAACTTGATCAATCTTTGTTGGCAACAAAGAGAGAATATATGCAATAATGCCCCCACTCACACTTGCACAAGATTTTGTTCAATTTTTTAACCCAAAATGAAGTGTGGGGGTAATTAATTACACAATTTAATGTCACCAAAATCCTTTTGATTCTCAAGATCGTCGTGAGGCATGAGAGAAGCACATATGTCTTCTGATGATATTATTTTGTGTAAATAATTGCAAAACAATAAAGATACATATTCATTTTATCCTTCAAAGCAATGACTTGGTTCATTTTAAGCACCAAAGGAAAAATGAAGATTTGATTGTTTAATTTGTTAATGTCAAATGAAATCTAGTCAATGTTGCCTAAAGTTCATCTTAACCCTTTCACAATGAAAATTGAAAGCCTAGGTAATGTTCATTTTAAAGCCCAAAACTAAAGATGAGTTAGCCTAAAACAAACAATTAAGGCATGCGATGGAAGCTCAAAGCATTTAAAAATGATTTTGGGTTTCAAATTTGATGCTTAAATCAATCTTGCTTTTGTTTTCACTCAAATCCAATGCTCAATTCTAATGTTGATTTTACCTTTACCTATAAAAGAATTTACAAACAAAATTTAGCTATAAGTGATAAAGGTATACATAAGAAATGTCATTCATTCGAGGAAACCTTCTTAAAAAGGGATCAAATTGACAAGGCTCATAAGTTCTTTAGAATGAAAATAACTTCATACCAAGATTTCATATTTGTACCTGTGATTTCTAAATATTTTACCTATTCTAAGGAACTAAAATGCAATGGAAAAACATAAAGAAACACCTCAAGATTAGCCTAAGAAATTTCTTAATGCAAAGAGAAAAAGTGTAAAATGATGACAAATGGATATACCTCCTCTTTACAGCTGAAACTCCTTGGTTGGCCCTTGATTTTGGATCACTTTGTATGCTCCTTTGATGGCTCTTGATGTGGCTAAATAAAATATTTAACTATATGCTTGGATACAAATGCAAATAGATGAAATTGATGGCTAGATGAGTGCACAAAATGGAAGCATTTAGTTGCAAAATGGCTAAGTGTTAGAAATGCCTTATAGGAGGGGGTATTTATAGATAAACTTGAATTCTCTAGAGAATTCAATGTTTGAGATTTATCCAACAAGGCCAAGATGAAGGGCTAAGGTGAGTTGAAGACTCACAAGCCCTCACATCTTGACATGTGGATTGTGAAGTGGCTAAGGGTGAGATGATGTGTAGGTGATGTGGAAGGGAGGTACATGATGTGGAGGAAGGACAAGTACCTTCCAAGTACCTTGGAGAGTGAGAAGATTTCCTTGGAGGAATAAATGTGAATTAAAAATTCACATGCTTGGGAGAATCTAGTGGATAAGAGAGGGTCTCTAAAAAGGTGGGATTTTTTCACATGTGACTTGATGTGACAAGTCAAAGATTCTAGAAGGTACATTGGAAAAGGGGATTCTAGGAAGAATAAAATGTGAATTAAAAATTCACATAGGGAAGAGGGGAACCTAGGGTGAATAAAAAAGAATTAAAAATTCTTTTGGGGGTGGGGAGAGTTGACCAAGGTACTAATTAGGCTTAACTAATTAGTAGTTAGAAGATAATTATGGGTTAATGAGGATTAGAAGCCAACTTGAGAAAGTTGGAGGATGTGACACATCCCAATCAAGGATTAGGCATATGCACATCCTTAATGCAGAGATTAGGAGATGGATTAGAATTAGATGAAAATTACATGTGAGGAATTAAATAAATGTAATATTTATTTAATTCATTTGATAAAAATAGGATTAAGGAGGGTAAGGTATTTAATTATTAATTAAATACCTTAGGGATTTGGAAGAATTAATAATATTAATTAAATAATAGTAATATTACTTAATTAACTCGGATAAGAGGATGTTTAGATGAAAAGTGATAAATTTGGATAAATTAAGTGTCTAAATTTGGATGTCTACATTTTTCCCCTCTTTGAGATGGTGTTACGAAGTAGCATTATTTCAAAGAATATTAAAATATAGAACACAGAAGGAGATGGTTAGATTGGAAAATATTCCCTAGTCATTCAAAGGAGTGACTAGGAAGGAAAAAACATGATGGGGATGAAGATGAAGATTAGGGATTGAGAATGCCCCCTCGAGAGGACATGTGGGTTCAAGAGAACATGGGTGTCCTCTTGAAATGGATGAGATGATGCAAGGGGAGATAAAGAAGATGATGCAAAGTGATGGAAAAGATAGGAGGATAAGTGATAGGAAATAGATGAAGCACAAATAGATTTGAGGAAAAATATGATGTTGCCCCAGTCAAGGTACAAGCCAAAAGGGGTTAATGATGGATGGAGTGTTGTCAATGAGGGAATGAGAGATCCCAAAGCAACATGAGGATAGGGAAGGATACATCAAAATGAGTGGTATTGATAAGGGAAGGATAAATCCTAAAACACCACTAAAGGATAGGGAAGAGTACCTCCCGATAATGATGAGGAAAGTGTTGTTGATGAGGGAAGGATACACCCTAAAACAACACCGAAGGGATATGGAAGAATACATCTGGATGATGATGATGATGATGAGGACGATTGGATCAAGGCTTGTAATAAGACTGGGAACAAGAACAATGATATGATTAGATGATATGTGCTAGATTGAATTGGGGAGGATTTGATTGGGATATGAGATAGATGAAAGGAATAAAAATGATGATGGACAAGATGCTTAGAATAACCAATCTATATTATTTTAACAAGATTGAAGAAATGATGATAATATATTGGATGGATAGAGGAGAGAGAGTAAGGAAGGACAAAGGGATAGGGGGAATTGTGATAGATGAGAGGATGGGGGATGCATGCAAGATGATAGAAATGAGATGCAATCTTAATGCAATTTTCCATCTTCAGAGCACTAATTTTTGCTATAGCATAAGACACCAAGTGCCAAAGTATGTGGAACCAAAGTGGATTAGTGTCTAATGCATGAACCAAACACAATAGACAAGAAGGCTATCCCAACACCCCAAAGTCACAAAAACCTTGGTCAGGCCAAGTATTGAGATAACCACAAGCACAAAAGGATGCCCCAATGTAACACAAGACCTGCGGGATTTTGGTGGGTACTACGTGGGACAACCCGAAAGAAAAAAATAGACATTAAAAGATCAATATATGCCCCTATGTTGACCAATAAAAACACATCATAATATGATGGTTCATGGTGGCCTTGGCAAATGATGATAGGGAGCTCAAATGTTTAAACAAAATCCAAAAGTATCGAAAGATCACAATCAATTTCAAATGTCCATTGCCATAGGATCAAGGGGATGGATGGGATTGATGAGGTCTATTAGGAAGGATGCATCCTATTGAGACCAATGATGGTTACGAAACTAAGAGATCGATATGATGCAGGATATTCAGGACCAATTGGATCTGCTAATACTAGTGACTCTCATTTGTTATGAACTAGCTGGATAAGGGCATAGCTTGATGACATGGCACAAGGGAGACAAGACATGAGAATGACACACCCTAAAGACCTAGGGGCTTGGGGGCCAATAAAAGATTAGCCTTGCCTATGTGAAAGCGTAGAGCCCTCATAGTTCAATAAAAGGCTATCGACTGACCATGGATAAAAGTAGAAAGAGGACAATGAAGACTAATGGTGGATGACTAGGACCAGAGATAAAAAGAAAAGACTGATGATAGATGATAAAGGAGTGGATGGATAAAGTAGAAAGACCAATGCTAGATGATAGAGGAGCCCTGAGGGTGGATTAAAGGATTGACCTTGCCTACATGAAAGCACAAGGGCAACGTAGTTTGACAAAAGACCAAAGATAAATGATGGATAAAGGATGATGATAGGATAAGTGGATAAAAAGATGGGATCGATATGATTAGATAGGATAGACCTATTGGATTGGAGAGGATGATGATGATCACATAAATCTCAAGGATGGGATAGTTATCCAAATCATTAAAATGACTTGGGAGGATGATATGATAGATAGATGAGTGATGAAAAGTGACAGGGGATTGGAAAGATGTGCAAGAGAATTAGGAGTGATGACGATTAGATAAATGGCATTGGGTTGCATGGAGGGAGGCCTATATCAAGATACCAATGACAAGGGATTGTGAGATGGGATGAGGATAAAGATGAAAGAATGAATAGAGAGATAGGGATGGGGGATGGAAGGAATTTGGAATAGAGATAGGGATGGATAGGAAGACAAGGATGGGGAGATGGAAGAGATTGTTTGGATTGGTAGGAAGATAAGGATGGGAAGTTCTCCAAGGACTTATGTCACAAAGGAAGTATATGCCCCCATTCGAGATATTCCATGTGTGATAAGGAAAAAGGGGGGAAAGATGAGTGGATGGGAAGATAAAGGACATAGCTTGAGGAGGATAGGATGGGTGGATGAGGGAGTCTGATGAATGAAGGTAGGATGCCTGGATAAGGAAGGGATAGTGAAGGTAGCATGACATATAGACAAAGAGAGTAGATGGATGTGGATAAGGAATAGGATAGGGGGGTAGGTGCATGGTAGATAAATGGCATCGAGTTGCATGGAGGGAGGCCTATAGCCAGATACCAATGACAAGAGATTGTGAGATGGTATGAGGATAGAGGATGAAAGAATGGATGGAGATATAGGGATGGGGGATGGGAGGGATTGTTTGGATGGATAGGAATATAAGGATTGGGAGATGAAAGGGATGCTAGGATAGATGGATAGGAAGATAAGGATGGGGAGATGGAAGGGATGTTGTGATAGATGGATAGGGAGATAAAGGGATGTTATGATAGATGATGTCTCCGGGGACTATGTCACAAAGGAAGCAGATGCCCCCACTCTAGATATGTCATATAGGATGAGGCATGAGGGATGGAAGATGAGTGGATGGGAAGATAAAGGAGATAACTAGAGGAGGATAGGATGGGCGACCAAGGAATACAATAGAGCACGGATGAAGGGAATGTATACCAAGAGGTGTCCAAAGCATGCATAGATAGGTGACCTTGTTTTGATCAAGATCACAAGAATGATGGAGGGATGGGAGATAAAGGGGTTACGATGGTAGGATGCATAAGATAGGTATAGCAGGAAGATGGGTGCATAGCTGAAAGCATAGCAGGAAGCTACCCCCAAGTGTGAAAAAGGACAAATGGGGATTTACACATGATGCTTGTTTGCCAAGTTTTCATCATGGTACTTATTCAAGGAACTTTTTTTCCAAGTTTTCACCATTGGACGAATTATTTTTCTTTACTTTTTCTTTTTCTTTTTTGATTTTTTTTTGACTTTTTTTAATATTTTTGATTTTTTTTGATTTTGTGGATTTTTTGACTTTTTTGGATTTTTGAAATTTTGGATATCATGCAAAAGGAGATGGATAAGGATAAGGAGGTGGATAAGCAGATTTAGAAGACATGTGATAAGGAGGTGGATGAAGGACTTAAGCATCAAGTTCCATACAAGGTGTTAAGAGCCCATGTTTGAAGTGACTATTAGATGTTGGTACAACCTTAGTGATGATAATGGGGGAATTATGCAAGGGTAGGTATTAGAGAGATTTGATGGGGGAGGTATGCAGAATAATGGATGGGATGTTCTAAAGTGTATGGATGGAATGATGGAGTAAGCATATGACGGGGAGGCGTCTTCAGGACCAACATTGGCACATGTGGTGGGGGGTGTGAAAGGATAGGAGGATTAATGGTTGGATGATGTGGAGCTAATGGAAGGTGTAATGGACGATGTGGAGGAGAGGTGATAGAAAATTTTGGGACATAAGGACCCAAAATGGATTTAAGATGATTTGCATGATTAGCTTTTGGAGTAGCAACATTGGATGTTGTTATGGATGCTTCATTTGAAGGAATTGCATCATTTTTCTTTCGGATCCACATGGTTTTGATTTTTGCTTTGGTGAGCCTTTGCGGCCTATAGATTTGATTTGGATTTTGAATTTGAGTTTTCTTTTCTTCAACATGTCTTTTAGGGGGACATGAGGATTTTTTGATTCATGTGGATGTTTAGATTTATGCATTTGTACTTTCGCATCCAAAGTTCTTTTAGTAGCAATGGGATGGGTGCAAGTAGATGGATGATGTGGAGGTAATATGAATGGAGGGATATAGGTAGAATTTTGAGGATGATATGTGAATGGAAGATGTGTAGGTATGTGCCTTTGTTGATCCTGATTAGGATGTGTATGATGGATGACATAGATATGTGTTGGATGGATGAAAGGATGAGATGGAGGAGGTGATCTTGGGATATATGGACCCAAAGCAGACATAGTGGGTGGAGGGACATAAGAACCCAAGATGGATGGAGTAGAGGAAGGATGGGAGATGGTGAGTGGAGGGATGTAAGGAACCAAAATAGATGGAACAGATGAAGGAGGAATATGGACGGTTGTTTTGAGTTGATATGATAGAGGAAGAGGGATGGCAGCATATGGTCTAGTGGAGCAATGGGAAGAGCCAACATTTATTTTGGGAAAGGCACATTGAGGATGTCTAGAGGTTGTACCAACATATTTAGATTGTGAGTTTTGGGAAATAATTTCAAGACCTTGCATGCAGATTTGTTTTTTGACTTGGATGGGTTCTAAAATACCTTGCTCATGAAGGCCTAGACCTTTTCCTTGATAGTTCATTTTCTTGAGCATGTGATCCATGATAGGATTTGTGTTATTCTAAAAACATGATGCGAGTCCTTTATTAGGTGGAAGATGATGGGTGGTATATACACTATGTTTTTCTTCCGTGAGGAGGCCACCATGGAAGAATGTGAGAGTACCAAGGGGATATGCAAGCAGTGTAGGGATAGTAGTTTTGGGCGATGATGGGGGATTATGAGAGGGAGATGATGGGATAGCAGCATTTGGATGGGTGGTATCAGGAGAGGGATCAACGGATATGATAGGATCTGATTTGTGGTAGTGGGATCATGTGATGGAGATGGAGATGGAGCAGTGGAAGCTTGAATGACAAGGGGATCATGGGATGGAATGGATGGGGGACTATGATCTTGAGGTGGACTAGATGGGATGGTAGGATCTTGATCTGAAGAGGGGGGTATGTTGGCATGCTTTGGATTAGGCTCTTAGCATGACTCATTGTGTGCAGGAGGTATGATAATGGAGTCTTGATGGGACTCTTCAAGTGGGGAAGATGGAGGGATGGAAGATTCAAAACATTCATGGGAATGGATTTTAGTGAAACTAGGAGTGGAAGAAGTGGATTGGATTAGGGTGTTGTCGATGGGTTTGACAACTCTCGGAGTAGAAGGTGGGTGTTCAATGGATTCGGTAGATGTGATGGTAGGAGATGGGGGCTCAGTGGATTCAGAGGATGTGATGGTTTCAATGGTTTGAATGGTGCTAGGGGTGGTATCATCAATGATAGGTGTTGGATGGAGAAGGTTTGCATCACTAATGACAGCAGATGATGGGTTAGGATGGCATGATTCCATGACTTCCTAGTGTGGAGTGGCAGATGTCTTCTTTGTTATAAGTCCTTGAAGAAACTTGAATACTCTAGGCTAAGATGGCATGGTAGGAGTGGATGAAGGATTATTGATTGGTGAGGGATTAGCACTAGGGATTGGGGGACTAGGATTAGATGGGGGAATGGGATTGGATGCACGAATGGGAATAGATGGAGGATAAGGATTGGATAGAGGGTTAAGGTAAGGACATGGGAATGGTGAATTAGGACATGAGGATATAGGTGGTGGATTGTAGTAAGGGTATTGGGATGGTGGATTAGGATGGGAAGATTGAGATGGTGGATTGGGATAGGAAGATTGAGATGGTGGATTAGGATAAGGAGATGTGTATGTTGGATTAGGATAAGTTAATGTGGATGTTGGATTAGGATAGGAAGGTGTGAATGTAGGATTAGGGTGACCAGATTGGTGTGGAAGATTAGGGTAGTGGGTATATGTGGGTGAAGGATTGAGATAGGAGGATGTGGACAAGGAATTAGGATAGGGGTATTATGATGGAAGACTAGGATAAGTGGATGCGGGTGTTGGATAAGAGGATGATGTAGATGAAGGATATGATGGATATGATGGATATCTCTTGTCAAAGGTAGCATAAGGAGCATGATTAGGCATGGATGAAGACATAACATGCTAACTTGAAGGGGTGATTGGATTGTGGAAAGTGGGTGGAGAAAGCTTACTAGTGACGATAGTGTCAAGGGGATCTATGTCATATTCTTCTTGATCGACAAGAATTTCATTATCATTGTCAATGTAATTAGGGTTTCCCTTGACTAATATTGATGGAGGATAAGGATTCATGATGATGAAAGGATAAAGAGGATGGTTTAAAGGATGGGAACGGACTAAAGCTCAAATTGGGATTTAGGTTAAGCTCAAATCAGGATTGGATTAAAGCTCAAATTAGGATGATTGGATGATGTGATGGGATTGATTCTGACGATCGACATCGAATTTGCTTCAAGATGGAAGTAGATTGATTGGGTCAAAGGTGTTGTGATTGGATTGGATTGGATTGGATTGGATAAGATTGATTGATGATTGATAAGATCAACAGATGGATCGGATAGGATGATGGAAAGGATTCTAAACCTCATTTAGAGTTTATCCTAGGTGACTTAGGATGTTAATTGATTAGATTAAAGGATAAATGGATGATTATGGCACCAAATCCACTTTGAGATTGAAAATGGATTGATTGGGTTGATGACGATAATGATTAAATTAGGACAGATGACAATCTTAAGTGGATTTTGATGATGACGATCAGATCAGATACTTAGGTCAATTTGGATAGTAACCTAAAACAAATTTTTAAGGATTTGGATGGGGAAAATGATGATTTGATTGGAGAAATGGATGATAGAAAATGGATGAATAAATACTCAAAATGAGTAAACGATTGATTGGAATGGATGAACAACTACTTGGAATGAGTAAATGACTGCTCACAATGGACGAATGATTCTCAAAATGAGAAGATGAAGGTTTGGAATAGATAAAAGATTACTCAGAATGAGTAAATGATTGATCAAAATTGTTGAATGAGAGTTTGAAATGATAGGAGGGTTGAAATGGATGAATGTTTACTCAAAATGAATAAATGAGTGATCAAAATGACAGAACGAGAATTCAAATGATGAAAGAGGTTTGAAATGGATGAATATTTACTTGGAACGAGAGGATGAAGGTTTGGAATAGATGAAAGATTACTCAGAACAAGTGAATGACTTATCGAAATTGTTGAATGAGCCTTCAAAATGATTGAAGGAGGTGTGAAATAGATGAATGTTTACTTGGAATGAGTAAACAAATGATCAGAATGACAAAACGAGAGTTCAAAATGATGAAAGGAGGTTTGAAATGGATGAATGTTTACTTGGAACGAGTAAACGGATGATTGGAATGGCTAAACCAGAATTTGAGATGATAGATGAAGGTTAGAAATATATGAGTGTTTACTTGAAATGGGGAAATGGATGATTGAAAAGGGAGAACAACTATTCAGAATGGATGAATGAAAGGTTGAAATGACCAAAGCTCAGATTAGGGTTTTGGTTAAGATCAAATTGGGATTAGATTAAAGCTCAGATTAGGATTGGGTTGAAGCTTAGAATGATTGGAGGATGTGATGGGATTGATTCTACACCAAATTTTTGGGTTTAAAGAATGAAAGGTGCTGACAATCAGATTTTTCCAAATTTGGCAATTTTCAAAAATTGTCAAATTTTTCCATTTTAGGAAACTTCACAGACATACTTTTGAGAGTTTAGTTTTTTCCCAAAAAATACCCTAGACTAAGATAGGATGAATTTCCAGCTAATATCCCAAATTTGAGACACGCATTCCGAGTTATTAATGAAAACGATTTTTCAAAAATTGAAAAAAAAACACTAAATTGCGATTTTGAGGGTTAAGATGGAAGTTTGAGGCCCTGAAAATGTGGTGAAATGGGGTCCAAAGGACTTCTAGTCTATTGGGAATTCACATGCCACCTCATTATGCAAACACCCATAAAATTTTAGCTCAAATGGACACCTGAGTCAAAAGTTATGGCCTTCGAAAGTTTCGACACAAAAATCAAAATTCTCAAAATGAAGTCTAGGTGATTGGGATAGATGGTCTGATGCTGGATATGGACTCTAATGATGTTCTAAGTGGCATTTATGTGATTTTGGTGATGAAATGATGACTTACAAAAAGGTGTTGATGATGGGAAAATGGGTGCTCGAAACGGATGAATGACTCTTAGAATGAGGGGAGGAAGATTCTGAAATGGACGAATGAGTACTAAGAACGAGTGCTCAGAATTAGGATTGAATTGAAAGATATGATGGGATTGGTTCCACTAGTCCATTGGTTCGAATGAACCACCCCCATTCTAATGAACCCCCCCTTCTAATGAACCCTCCCCACTTCTAATCAACCCCCCTCCCTTCTAATGAAACCCCTTTTGCACCATATAAGGGGGGTTTGAATGAACCCCCCTTCTAATGAACCCCCTTTTTCTACCTTCCCCTCCACCATTTCAAAATTTATGCATTTTTTTTTACTATCGAAGCTTGGAAAGGAGGTGCAAATGGAGTCAAGTTGATAAACCAAATTGGATGATTGTAGTGATCGAAACGTGCTTTCCAGCAACTATAAATTTAATATATTTTGTTTTTATTTTATATTTTATATTTTAGTTTTACTGTACATAGGTTTTTCATTGAATGTCAAGTTCGATGAAAAATCATTGTGGAAAAATAGTAAATTTGAGGAAAAAAATTGAAAAATATATATCCACTAGGTATTGATGTCCCTGTTCTAACAAAAAAAGAAAAAGAAAAATTGAATTTCAATATATACCAAAAAAGTTATGTGTGCCGAAGTGCACCTATGTCTAAATTATATATGTTTTGACTTCAAAACTTAATTAAAATAAAATTATTGAACAAAATGCTATGAAACAAAATGAAAGCCCTAGATACTTGTGTTACCAACCTAAATTCAAAAGAATTATAGTTTTATCCTTTGTAGAAAAAATCTATGCTTGCCGAACTACACACCACTTTTTAAAAATGTTGTTTACTATTAAAAACTAGTTATCAAGGGAGAAAAAAAATTACAATTTAATTTCAAATTTTTTCAAAAAAAATACATTTAAAATCTATAGAAAAAATCTCACAAATCACTAGTTTACATCATTTTCAAATTTCTAATAGTTTACCTACTATAAGTGTCAGAAAGTGAAGTTTTCTCTAAAAATGTTGATTTCAATGTCAAGTTTGGCCAAAAAGTGTAACCCATTATTGTGGGATGACCTCGGTACGTGAGGCACAACCGTGAACACCAACCCATCACAAGCGTGAGTCAGGAACTCCAGTGAGATACTAAAGGGCTCAGACTAACTCTTCACGTCTATCTAGGTATCACCCTAGCTTCGACGCTCCACCAATTATGATGCAACTAGATTGGGGTACAACTTTTGCTCTCCACCCTTTGTATACTCCACCAATACATGTGGTTGGAATCGTCCCTTGGGGTGATGAAATCTCCAAGTAGGTCCCACTATAAAGAAAGCACTAATCATTTCCAACTACTCCCCAGGGTCACACGAAGTGCAAGGAGAAAGTAAAAACAAACTAATGCCCCCTTTGGGTAACACAAAAAGATAAACACAACAAGCAATGAATATTATTTCCTCTAATTAAACTATGTTCTTAGGTTAACGAAAACAAAAAGGATAGCTTTAAAAATTTGAGATAATGGATGGCCCTGCAAGCAAATGTTAGTTGTTTTATCCCGCATCCTTCATCACTTACACAAGAATATGCTACAAAATGTTAGAAAAAACATAAATATCCTTGCAAGAAATAGTATCAAGGGGTGAATATATGAAAACAAAAAATAGGAGTAAAAATGAAGCTAAAATGGTCGTTTTACCTTTAGAAATGTGTTGTTTTGGGGAGTATTCTCTCCTCTGCAGTGCTAACAGGAAGGCGCAGTCGCCCTTCTGCGGTGACCAAGAGGGCGCAGTCTCCCTTCTATAGTGTCTAGAAGGGTGCAGTCGCCCTTTTGCAATGACCAGAAGGGCATAGTCGCCCTTCTGCAGTAAAATGTTAGCACAAAAATTTCAACCAAGGGGCATAGTTTCCCTTCTGCAGAAAAGTGTTAACATAAAAAGTTTAGCCAAGGGGCATAGTCACCCTTGTGTAGAAATTATTAGCACAAAAAATTTAACCAAGGGGCATAGTCGCTCTTGTGCAGAAAAGTGTTAGCACAAAAAGTTCAGCCAAGGGGCATAGTCACCCTTCTGTAGAAAATGTTAACATAGAAAGTTCAACATAAGGGGCATAGTCGGCCTTCTGTAGAAAAAGTGTTAGCACAGAAAGTTCAACCAAGAGGCATAGTTGCCCTTCTGCAGAAAATGTTAGCACAAAAAGTTCAACCAAGGGGCATAGTTGCCTTTCTGCAGAAAAAGTGTTAGCACATAAAGTTCAACCAAGAGGCATAGTCGCCCTTCTATATAAAATGTTAGTAAGCCAAAAATACAAACAAGGGCGCAGTTTCCTTTTTGCGCTAACTAGGAGGGTGTAGTCTCCCTTCTGTAGTCACTAGGAGAGCGCAGCCGCGCTTCTGCAGTCACCAGGAGGGCACAGTCACCCTTCTGCACTCACCAGGAGGGTGTAGTCACCCTTCTATGACGTATTCCTGCAAACAACTGAACAACAACAAATGTGAAATTGAGGGACCTGCTTGCAGGTCACACCAAGCATGCCAGAAATGTGAATTCTAAATGTTTTACCTATTCTAAGCAACTAAAATGCAATGGAAAAATATAAAGAAACACCTCAAGATTAGCCTAAGAAATTTGATAATGCAAAGAGAAAAAGTGTAAAATGATGACAAATGGATATACCTCCTCTTTACAGCTAAAAATTCTTGGTTGGCCCTTGATTTTGGATCACTTTATATGCTCCTTTGATGACTCTTGATGTGGCTAAATTTAAGATTTAACTATATGCTTGGTTGCAAATGCAAATAGATGAAATTGATGACTAGATGAGTGCACAAAATGACAACATTTAGTTGCAAACTAGCTAAGTGTTAGAAATGCCTTAGAGGAGGAGGTATTTATAGATAAACTTGAGTTCTCTATAGAATTCAATGGTTGATATTTATCCAACAAGGCCAAGATGAAGGGCTAAGGTGAGTTGAGGACTCACAAGCCCTCACATCTTGACATGTGGATTGTGAAGTGGCTAAGAGTGAGATGATGTGTAGGTGATGTGGAAGGGAGGTACATGATGTGGAGGAAGGACAAGTACCTTCCAAATACCTTGGGGAGTGAGAAGATTTCCTTGGAGAAATAAATGTGAATTAAAAATTCACATGCTTGGGAGAATCTAGTGGATAAGAGAGGGTCTCCAAAAAGGTGGGAGTTTGTCACATGTGATTTGATGTGACAAGTCAAAGATTCTAGAAGGTACATGGGAAAAGGAGATTCTAGGACGAATAAAATGTGAATTAAAAATTCACATGGGGAAGAGGGGAACCTAGGGTGAATAAAAATAAATAAAAAATTCCTTGGGGGGTGGGGAGAGTTGACCAAGGTACTAATTAGGCTTAACTAATCAGTAATTCAAAGATAATTAGGGGTTAATGAGGATTAGAAGCCAACTTGCAAAAGTTGGAGGATGTGCCATATCATAGTTAAGGATTAGGCATGTGCACGTCCTTAATGCAAAGATTAGGAGATGGATTAGAATTAGATGAAAATGACATGTGAGGAATTAAATAAATGTAATGTATTTATTTAATTCATTTGATAAAAAGGGGATTAAGGAGGGTAAGGTATTTAATTATGTGCACATCCTTAATACCTTATGGATTTGGAAAAATTAAGGATATTAATTAAATAATAGTAATATTACTTAATTAAGTCAGATAAGAGGATGTTTAGATGAAAAGTGATAAATTTGGATAAATTAAGTGTGCAAATTTGGATGTCTACAGTACCTATTTTTGTAAAAGAGAAATTTGATTTCAAAATTTCCACATTTAAAAGCCATGAAGGAATAATTGATTTTAAAATTTCCATGTTTAATGCACAAAAGTCATAAAAGCACAATTGATTTCAATATTTTCATGTTTAATGGGCAAAATCCATAAAAGCACAATTGATTTCAAGATTTCTATGTTACCCCTCCATTGGACATAGTCAGATAAACTTTGTGTGCCTTCAAATTTGAGCTAAAGCAACATTTTAATGATCTCCTATCACACAACATCCCATCACAAACTTTCCTTAAAACTTCATCATAAACAATCAACCTCACCAAAAACAAATTTTGTAGGTGACGGTTCAATTAATGAAGACAGATTAAATCTATGCAAAGACCATGTATGAGATGACATAAATGCAAGGAAATGAATAATAAGACAACACGACCCCACCATTAATAAGGAGACAGAGTGACTGCCAAGAGAACAACTGCCAGCACCAACCCCCTAAATTAGAGAGAGTGCGATGACCATCAAAATGCCAGGAATCTCTTTGATATAATTCTTTTTGTTAGCTACCCTATGGTTACATAATGAATAGATAGTTGGAGAAAAAAATTGTATTTAATGCTATGTCAGGCATTGAGAATAGGCGTGGCTTAGGGAAAAGAACAATCTTGTCATGGACAGTAAAACACACAGACTTTGAAAGAGTGTCTGGAAGAAATACAAAGCGAAGGTAAGACAAATAAGACTTTAAATGCCTTTGTTGGTTGAAACAGTATAGTGCCTAAATTCTTTTCAAAAAAATTCAATCTAATCACAATTGGCAGGTGTAAAACTGTGCTCCACTATTGTTCAAAATTCTTTCAAACTAAATGCTATTGGCCTATGTAAAGCTATATACTCCTATCAGAGAATGAGAATAGATAACAACTTGCCAAATACAAGTTATGTGTCTTAAGGCCAGCTGATTTTGATTTTAAGATTCTCCCATGCCAAGTGCATTCATTAAGTAACTTTTATTTCTTTTTGAAAGGAAGTAGAAAGAAATAAAGTTCAACATGAAGGACATTTTCTAGTATACAAACATGTTTCCAAAAAGCATGTTAGTTTTAAGAAAATAACGCCTTCATTGAAATACATAAGTGTACAAAACCTACCACATGTAAAGCCAAGAAATGCAAGCAGATTTTGAAGACCAAATGACCATTAAGCTTCTATATTAATCATGCGTATCTGACACTTGAACTATTATACCCCACTTTATGCAAAAAAAAAGTGAACAAATGATACAAACTGTTTGTTGTGTGCTTTAGTAGACTGCCATTTAAACAAGATTAGGGTTGACTCATGAAAACCAGACCCTATACTTGTGATTCCATGCATTAAAATTGACTCAGAGGCTCGTATGTTGAGGGGAGAAATGGGTTATCATTCATGCAGCAAAAAAGATAACATAAGACAGAGATACAGGTCGATGAAGACCAATTGTTGGTCTAACAACTTCATTCCTATTGGGTGAGCATTTACTTACAGATTAGAGACCATTACCAACGCCCCTACATACAGCTCGAAAGAAGTTTAAAATACAATGCACGTGATGATTTAAACAAAAGTACTAAATGGTTGTCTTCTTCTTGTACAAGACCTGCAAACTAAACTAATACATCGATAGATAATGCAGGGCACAGATGATGATGAGTGTTACATAGAACAATTAGTAAAGATTATTTTTTTCAATTCGAAGTGTCTTCTAATCATTCTACATGAAAATGCATGAGTGAGTGAACAAAAAAAAATTCTTTTGTAACTAAGCATTTTAAAATCAAGACAAATCAATGTTGGACTGAAGCTGGATAGGAAGCTTCATCTAATATATGTCAAAAGGCATTATAAAGCGAAAATTCAAGTTCAAAATTATGAGAAACATCACTTTCAGCCCTCCTTCTAGTGCCATGATGAAGCACCCCTAAATCTGCAAATGAACCATCTCCAACACTCATTAGTGGGGTTAGTTTACACACATGCAAATCTATGAATACCTCTATGGAATAATATGTCAATGCTCAAGAAATGCAACAAATAACAAGGATTAAAAGGCATTCAAAAATATGACATATACCTATTCCATATTGGATTGGTGTCAAATGTGCCAATGACCCTTTCCCAATCCTTGCTAAAACTAAAATGATGCAATGCAATGGTGATGGGAAAAATTAGTTATCAATTGAAGAGAGTAACTTTGCATGAGAGTGTAGATGGGTTGATGAAGAATGAGGCCTTTCATTTATAGATTTTCAAGTTGGAAGATAGCTCAAAATAGAGCAATGTGGGATAATGATTTGGCCAATGAGATGAAGCCACTTGTCACATTATGATAGGTTGAGGAATGTGCAAGTTTTGGCCAATGTGCCAAAGAGGGGGAGATTCAAATTTGAAAAGTGAATTAAATGTTGAGAGGGGGACCTGAAAGAGAGAAGATATTGCAATGTTGGAAGGGACAAGTCAACTTGTCTTCATATTCAAACTTGAGGGAATATTCCATTTTTATGCCAAGTTGAAAGAAAATGATGAATTTATAAATGAATTAAAATGATTTATTGGTGCAAGTGGGAAAAGCTAGAGGATGTGATGGGTGGTTAGATTAGATTAATGAGGACTAGATTAGCTTAGATGAATTTTAGGTGATTTTGACTTATTTGATTTAAATATTTTGATTTAAATTTAAATCAAAAGGGATGGAATGTGATTTTAGATTTAATTAAAGATAGGTTTGATTTATTTAATTAAAAGGATGATGATAAAGTTAATTTATTTAATTTTAAATTAATGATCTTAGGAGATTGAGTTTAATTTACTTGATGAATGGATGAATGTGAACTTATTTAATGATTGGATGAATATGAATTAATTAAGTGCATGATGCTAATTTTTCATGTCTACAGGTTCTATCCTTCCATTCTGATGTAGCCCTAACCCACTATGTCAATTATAACCTTTATCTTGCATTATCTTAAAGCTTTTTCCATATTGATTTGTCTATATCTATATGGAAAGAGGAGGTACTTCATCGTCATCTCTATACACCTAAGAGGTCACATATTCTTCATTTATGGCTTCCTTACTTAGTTCTCCCCATTTTGTGTATGTCAATGTGGGAGGAACATGTATAGTGACTCTAGATTGTCTCTTCTCTAATGTGAGTAATCTATATGAACTAGGAGGTATCAAATGGCTAACACAATATGATGCTTTCATGTGATATTCTCCACAACCATTGTCTTGGATCTCGACCTTAGGAGTGGAAGATGGTAGTTTCCTGAAATGGATGTTTTGGAGAGAGTAGATTGGTCGACATACATGGACGTGGTAGATGATGAGGCCTCTTGATTTATAGGAACTTGTCATTGGGGGATCCCTCGTAGGTTAGTACAATATTGGAATGGATCAAGATTGCCATCTATTGTAATTTTAGTGCCATTATATGGAAATTTGACGCATTGATGGTATGTAGATGGGATGGCTTTCATGGCATGTACATCCATGGTCAGCCTAGTAGAATATTATAGGGAAGGACAAGATCCATGACTTTGAAGTTAGTTTCTACAACTGCAGGACCAATTTTGATAGGAAGTGTGACAACTCCTTTAGAGGAACACTCTTCATTGTCATAGGCCTTAATCACAATACTCTAAGTCATGTCTACACATTCTTCTAAGAAACCTAACACCTTAACCAATTGAAAGGTGCAAATGTTCAACCCTGCTCCGCTATTTACCAAGACTAGTTTAACTTTGGTTTTATGAACAAGGACTTCAAGATGCAACGGGTTGTTATGGTTCATCTTCTCAGTCAATTTTTCATTTTTAGAAAAGGTAGCATGGTGAGAGTTAGTTAGGTAACCTACTATCTCTTCAAAATGATTAGCATCAAGATTATTAGGGACAATGATACTCTGTAAGGCTTTGTCTAGGATGGCTTAGTGCTCAGGTGAATTGCACAACTGTTCCAAGATAGAGATTTACGTCAAGATCTTTCCTACCTGATCAAGTAAGTTATACTATGGATTGGAAGGCTATGATGGTGTCGGTGGAGGAGGCCCTTGAATGGTTATTTTGGTCTAGCGAGTGTTGACAACACAATCAGGGGTCTTCTTAATGGTAATGGTGTTGACTTGGCCATCAGCGACTTGGACATGATTTATGATTGTGTCATGGTTGTAGTCATACTTGACATTGGCGTAATTGGTAGGATTGTTATTGGTCTTGTTCCTCGAACTAGAGGCTTTTCCCTTCCCATGGTCATGTAAGGGATCTAAAAAGACCTTATGATCAATGTTTGAGGTTATCTACTTCTACCCACTAACTTCAATGGTTTTTTTCTTACAAGATTATGTATGATATTCTTTAATTGTCAACAATATTGTAAGCTATGTCCCTTGATCTGATGAAAGTCACATAAAGCATTATCATCCCACCATAAAGGTTTAAATTTTCCTGGATCATATGGTCTTGGCTCTTGAAGCTATATGAGATTATGTTGTAGTAGTTGTTTGAAGACCAACTTGATAGGTTCCCCTAAGGGAGTGAACTCATGTTTTGGAAACCACCTCAGTTGTTGTGGTCGTTGGGTGTTTTGGACAGTGTTGGGAGTTGTATTGACATTGTTAAGTGTGTTGGTGGAGGGATTATGACCTCTAAGTGTTATGATTGGTCCTGCTTGTAAGGCTTTGGCATCAACAACCCCATCATTGGTAACATTTTTGTTCTCAGACCAAAACTTTTTTTTGTCATTAAAGGTGTTCTACACGTTTGGATTTTTGTTTGATGCCTTAAGTTCTCCTTTTTCAATGAGATCTTTTTCTAAGATAATTCTCTTTTCCACTAGTTCTTCAAATGAGGTACAACAATGTACGCATAAGTCACCTCTTAGTTTAGAGTTGATATTTTCTTGGAATATAGTGACCTTTTTTTCTCCAGTATTTCCATAGGACATTGACTGGCTATACTTCTCCATCTATAGAAAAAGGTAATAAGGTTTTCTCCTTCCTCTTGTGTAGTGTGACACAAGGTTTCTATGATAATTTAATTGTCAATTTTAAAGGAGAAGTGTTTGATAAATTTTTTGGCCAGTTCACCCCATGATCTTATGCCATATTGGAGTTGAGGGAACCATTTAAGCGCAATTCTAGTAAGGCTTCTTGGAAATAATCTCATGAGCTAGGTTGGATCATATGCAACATCTATGGATTCCATGGAAAAATCCCTTATGTGTTTGATTGGATTATGCTTTCCATTGTACTCGAGAAAGTTTGGTATGACATACCCATGTGGGAAAGGCGTCATGTCTAATGATTTATTGAAGGGAAATAGGCACAAGTCCTTTGCTGAAAAATTTCTCTTGTTAGACATCGCCATGTTATCCATCTATGTTTGGAGGGCTTGAATTTGTGTCTGTAGGACGTCAACTTGTGTGAGTGATGTGTTAGTTGGATTATTTGGGTCTACATACGTGTTTTGGAATCCAACATTTTGTGAGGGGTTTTAGTTAAGTGTTGGTATGTAAAGTGGATTTTGACCTAGAATTTTAGAAAATTGATTTTGACTCAAAGTTTGGGTGAATGTATTCTGATTCAGAATGTTAGTGAATGGGTTTTGATTCAGAATTTGTGTGAATGGGTTTTGACCTGGAATTTGTGTGAATGGGTTTTGACCTAGAATTTGTGTGAAAGGGTTTTGACCTAGCATAGGTTGATTACAAATGAGGATGTTTTGCAAAGGGATGTTTTACGAAGGGATGGGTCAGCTTCCATATTGAAAGGAGGGTATGTTCCATGTCTTTGTGACCCCTATATGTGGTATAGTGTTGGAAATGGTTAAACTTGGTATAGTTGTTGTCTAATGTATGGCACCAATGATGATAACACTTAGTATAGCTGTTGTCTGTAATATGGTACTAGTAACACTCATGCTTGGTATAATAATTGTTTGTGGTAAGGTACTAGTAATGTTAACAGTTGGTATAGCAGTTTTCTAAGGTATGGTTGGTATAACAACTGTCGTTATAGTTCTTTTGCTTCCAATAGGAGGACCAAATGGATTGGACGATGATGGCCCTACAATGAATTTAAAACCTATTGTCATGTTAGATGTACCAAATGGTGACATGTGGATTTTCATACTCTGTGTAGGTACACTAGATGGTATAGTTGTAGTTACCTAAGGTATAGTGGCACTAGTGGTCATTGTGTTTGTCCCTTGAGTAGGTTGAGTTTGTAAGGTACGGATGTCAAATCCTGCAGGTAAAGGTACAGATGTCAAATCCTGCAGGTAACATGGCACATTCATCTAGAAATTTGGCTAAGAATCGTTGGGGATCATTTGCTAGGTACTCATCTACAAAGGAAGTAAACTTTGGGTCTTGTGCTGCAGCATCTAGGTCTTCCACTTCTATGCTTCCTTGTGGGTCCCTAGAGACGAATTGATCTAACAAATCTCTATGAGGCCTCGATGAGGATGTCCCTTGAAAAGGGCTTGAGAACAAATTAATGAAATTGTTTGGGTCTAACATCTTTTCTATCTCTTTTCTTTTGGACCTTATTTCTACCATGTAAGATAAGCTCAAAGTGCAAGTGATGCAAAATTAAGTCTATGGATAGTATGACTCTAATCTATGTTTTTGGGTTTTTCTGGATGCAAATAAGGAATGTATGGGTGATCCCACAAAAGTGGTTTACAAATTTTGGCCAAACTAGACACTAAAATAATCTTTTCAACTAAATCTTCACTTTCAAGCACCTATAGTAGCTAAACCATGAGGAATTTGAAGATGATGCAAACTAGAGTTTTGTCACATTTTTTCTGTAGATTCTAAACATATTTTTTTCAAAAATTTTAAAATCAAATTTCACTTTTTCCTTCTCCCTCAAAACTAGTTTTTTTTTTCAGAAAACAACATTTTTAAAAAGTGACGCACACCGTATAATGCATAACTTTTTTTCCGTAAGGATAAAATTCTAATTCTTTTGAATTTAGATTTGTAACTCCGATATCTAGTGCTCCCACTTGGTTAGATAGTTTTTAATTGAATATTTTTTCTCTAATCAAGTTTCAAAGTCAAACCAATTACAATTCAAACATAGTGTGACCGTATAATGCATAACTTTTTTTTATATATCGAAAATCAATTTTTTTTGTTAGATCAAGGACTTCAATATCTGGTGCACTCATATTTTTCAACTTTTTTTGATAATCTGCTAT
Source organism: Sequoia sempervirens (assembly GCA_007258455.2). Classification (NCBI taxonomy): domain Eukaryota; kingdom Viridiplantae; phylum Streptophyta; class Pinopsida; order Cupressales; family Cupressaceae; genus Sequoia; species Sequoia sempervirens. Next base: position 605,426,979 of record VDFB02271358.1, read on the forward strand.
TTTTCCACATGTGTAGAACAAAGACCTTCATTTTCGATGAAAAAACTATGTTTAATAAAACTAAAATATCAAATACATAATAAAACCAAAACATATTAAAATTATATTTGTTGGATAGCTCGTTTTGAGGACTACCTGATTCCAGTTGGGTTTGTGAAGTCTCCACCATTTTCATGTTCATACTTGAGCTCAAAGTGAAAAATTTAGGTTTTTTGTGTTTGGGGAGAATGAGGAATAAGGGGGTTTGTACGAACCCCCAGGGGTTCAGCTCGAACTAGGGTTCACTCGAACCTTGGTTTGAGTGAACCACCATTCCTAATGCATTTTTTTTGGTTTTATTGGTGGGCAAGATTCAAATGGGTTCACTCAAACCAATAGGTTCGTACAAACCCCCAAAATCACATTTTTTTCCTTGGGGTCATTTCTTGTTAGTTTTCCTTCCTCACTGGAATTGTAAACCACTTTTGTGGGTTTACCCGTATGCAACTACCTTTTTGGTATTTTCTTGTAAATAAGGAATATCTAAAATGATGAACTATGCTAGGATGACTATGTCTAAGTATGAAAATTTTTAAGCAATCTTCTAAGGTAATCAAGTTTGTGAACCTAAGACGATGTTACCAACCACCTAAGTCTAACCAAGGCTACAATTTAGTTATGTCAAGGACCTTTGTAGGACTAAGATAAAATGATAAGGTGAGCTCCCAAACTAGATTGATGAGTTGGAAGGACTCATGTGTAGGAAGAAGACATGTTGATGTGACTAGGTTCAATGACATTTTTCGTTGAAGCAAGGGTTATTCCAAAGTGCAGGAAATGAACCTATTCTAAAGTTTGCAAAAGCAACCTTCCTAAGAGCTTGATTAATCTAAAGGTAGTATGTACTTCTAAGATGAAACTAAAATTTGCAACTAAGATACCTATCTCTTTGATTGAATGGTACCTAAAGGATGCAAATGAGAAAATGGTTTTGGTTTCTATTCAAGGACTACTGTAAAAGGAGAAATCGTAAATTGATATGATTTTGTAAGTTGGACTATGACAGGGAGTTTTGGTTTTTTGTCATCAAGAAAATGTAGTTCAATTTTAGAGATGCATCTCAGGAATTAGCAGATGCGGTTCCTAATGTCAAATGCAGTTTACTAGTAAATTGTGTATCAAACTGTGACAAGAAGATGCGTTGTTCTAGACTGCAAATGCAACTAAGGAAATCAAGTGTGTCACAGGATTTGACAGATGTAGTTTTCAAACTCAGAGACTATTTACTGGTAAAATAAGACTTAGGTTTGTGACAAATCATATGTGTCATTCCAGACTACAAATGCAACTCACCTAATCAAATGTGTCACAAAGGGTTTCAAATGTGATTTTCCAGTAACAGAGGCATTTGACAGTTTGACAGATGTGGCTCACAATATCATATGTGATGTTCTGTTAAGCAGATGTTATTCAATGTGAAGCATATGTGACTTGATTTTTTGGTTAATGATAATTTGGACTCAGTTTAGATAGATGCGACTTACTGTTTGACAAATGCAACTTAGTTTATCAATTATAGTTTTATGATAAATGACAAAGTTGACTCAGTTTATTTTTTTATCAAATTTTAGCAAATAACAAACATAGAAAACATAATATTTTAGTTTGGTTTGACACGAACAAAGTTAAATTCAATAATTAGACAAGTACAATCCTAGGCCAGCAGTGACAATATTCATTGAGTTCTCACTTGGGTTTCCCCAACTACGCTTATTCAGAGCATATGATTGGAAGCTTGACCAAACTGGGTCACTTCCACAACACACACTTCTTGGGTCAGCCAAGCTTCAGTACCCATGAAACCCCATGGCATACTTTTCGTCTCTATTAAGAACTGTAAGAATGTGAGATGGCTTCAGAGGTCTGACCTTTTGCACCAACAGATAGAAGGATTTTTCCTTACTATAAATAGTTGGATTTTTAATCAGGGCATCCATTCGACAAAGATTACACATATAACAAGTGACCATTGCTGCCCATCTTGTCGATATAACCCATCATGATACTTGAACTTTCCTCAAGCATCCATCTTATATATTGGTCGAAAGAGGCTTGGCTTTAGCCTATTACCAGTTAGAATCACCTTGGGGTGCATACTTTTTCCCACCTAGACAAGCCCAGTTTTAGAGTCAATAACAATTTCTCTTACACCTAGGATTGCATGAATGCGCAAGGGGAGAGGATACTTCTATTACTGAATCAGGTTTTAAACTAACAAATTATGCATGCGCACCAAACACAAAAGACAATGATTAATTTTAAGCCCAAATGACAATTATCTAATCTACCAAAAAATCTATTTTAAAATATAGTCTTCAACACACATCCTGCAAAACAATTCATCAGTAGTTTGAATCTTTGTCTTTGTCAATCATCTTGCAAAAAGGTTTGAAAACTTGTCTTCTACGAAACATCTTGTAAACATTATGTTAACTCCTCAAGAACACACGCTGCAAACTCTAAATTAGTTGTAATAAAATCTATAATTGAAAAATTCAAACTCAAAATTTAGACAACAATTTTTTTTTATACTAGTCAAATGTGTCGTGCAAGGCCATCGATGCATCACAATATTTCAGATGCATCGTTTTATTCATCATATGCAGCTCACGGGGTCAATTGTGTCATTTTGTTCTATAAATGCATTTTTCCATACTATACCTGCAAAAACTAAAAATTTCTACTATATTTTTCAAAGACTACATCTTCATGTCAAGTTCACCAAATGTAACACATGAAAAATATGAAAGCAAAGATTAAGCAATACAAAGCATTAAACTCAAACTAACCTACATCAAACAACAAAGCACAATGGAAAGCACAAACACAAAACAATCTCACCAAATATCGATGTAACTCCATGAATAACCTTTGTTGTCCTTCTCCATTTCGTCGTGATCGTATTCTTGCCCTCATATTTTCAATAAGTGTGCAAGAATTTCCTTTATAATTATGATAGTAACGAAATATCGAAGATTCTCAAGTATTGCTCCAAAAGTCATAATATTTTAGGAGTAACAATGATGTAGATATGGCCAATTTATAGAAAATTGATTGCTCAAATGACTAGCTTAGATTGAAAGTTGAATTGATAATAAAGATCGAAAGTTATGACATGCATTTGAATTAGGGTTGAGTTAGTCTGAGTTACAACACATGGATGGTGAGGATTAAATTAAATAATAATTTAATCGTTAGTGGAGATTATTCGAAATTCAAAAGAATAGAGTTTGCATGTAAAGTTGAAGATTAGCATATGAGAAGACGGTATGTTCGGATGCACAAATGAATTAATTAATTAAATAAAATCATTTAATTAATAGAAGTGTGCACGCAGAAGAATAGAACTAGATAACTGACTGATTACCCAAAAAGTCTCTTCGTTAGAAATAGATGAATATTAGACTAGGAGATAACAAACTGATTTAATTTAAATCTTAACTTAAGTGGTGATGAATAATTAGATAACTAAGCGATTACCCAATTATAAAAGAATATGTCAGGAATAATTTTTTTATGAATTAAATTATTATTTAATTACAGTTGAATATGTGACAAAGATAAATTAAATAACAATTTATTTAATTTTAGAAAGAGGATAAAGTTAATTAGTGACATATTAATTAATCAAGTAGAAATAATGATAAAATGAATTAATTAAATAATTAAAATTATTTAATTAATAGATGAAAAAAGACTTAAAAAATATAATTAAATAATTAAGATTATTTAATTATGACAATTAAAATATGAATTATGAAGAAATTGAAATCGCAAGCCTAGACCAATTTTTAGTGTCTACATTATGAATCTATCTCGTACCCATAAATATGTAATACTATTTGATGAGTAAATGTACTAAGTGAGCTCTTCTATTGTTAGATTCATTGTGTTTCTTTGCTACTACATTCTCTATTTTGGTATTGGAGCCCCATCGTGGAATGAAGCCACAATGATCCTAGCTCAGATACAGACTATGATTATGAGTTAGGTATTCGTTTCCAAATCTATGCCAAGGAGATGCGAGTTGAGTAAATCGAGGTGTTGCAGTTTATATCTATGAATCCAAAGTTTGTTACTATGAACATGGAAAAGGCCATGCATTTTTGTCAAATTGCTTTGTAAAAGAATAACTTGCTGCCAAATAGAGATTGTTTCTTAAAAAAAGGGAGCTACCATCATAGGAAGGAGTCGAGGGTTTGCTAGCTGTGGGAGTATTATAAGTTTCAGATGGAAAAAGACTTGTCAAGCTAATTCCTATAACCGAAGTTAAGGCTATGACTGTGCATGCAAGGTTAAGCTTTCGTTCAAGATCTTATGGATTAATTGGAAGCTTCTCAAAGCTTTATAGGAGCCACTGCAATTGTAAGAGATGAGAGAATGTCAGTCATTGAAGAACCACCAGATATTGATGATGACTTTATTGAAGAGGAGACACTTGTCTTTTTTTTTAATAGGCCAACGTTTAGAAGAGAGTGAGAGAAACAATAAATGATCGGCTCCGTATGTTCTATAAATTAAAAAATTCACAGTAATTTTTGTCTTTTTGTACATTGATGGTGTACTGCAGCATATGAAGGCATAATACGTCCAACACGCTCGATGGGTACCGCCCTCGAATTCAACTCTCTCCTTTCGACGAGTCCTTTCAGTGTGCCATTTTGTCAATCAGTCAGTCATACACTCCAAGCTCACACAGGGCACACGGTAACAGGAAGAGGAGGTCTGATCGGCCCCCATACGGCACATACATAATAATAAAAAAAGCTAGGCAGGCTTTTCTGTCTTTATCGTGCTTTGATGGTGTAGTGCTGCATTTGGAGGCATACTACATTCAACACGCTCGACAGACTCTGCCCATAATCAAGTCATATCGAATCTCAGTCTTCGTAATTGATTATTCTGTCTTTTTCGCGCATTCATGGTGGAACGCTACATTTTCAACTCTCCTTTTCGACGAGTCCTTTCTATGTGCCAAATTGTCAATAATCGAGTCATATCTTCAACACTTTAATCTCATAGTCTTTGTAATTGATTAGTCTGTACGCCGAAGTCAGAAAATAATTTGCACCCTTCCCCACCCACGACTTGCCTTCGATTTCAAGTAGTACTTTTAATTTTGTTTATTGAATTTGGTAGCAAGGGAAGGCACACATAAGCTCATTACTCAATTCTGTTTTTTGACTGCTAATAATTCAGTCACAGCTTTGAGAGTCCTCCGAATTTATTTATTTAAATTTGAGAGTTCACTTCAAGTAAGTATTATTTAATAATAAATAGAGATAGAGTATTAATAATGTTATTTAGTAATACATTTAAATTAGAGTTTTTTTTAAATAAGAAAAAATCAAATAAAAAATAGTAAAAAAGTGATCAATAAGTAGAATAAAATATGTTAAAATAATTTTATTTTAATTGTTAAAAATATTTTAACATAAAGATTAAAGTAGATAATAACTTAAATAAATATAAAAATAGTTCTTTTGTAAATGTTAACATATATATTGTTTATTTTATTTTTCTTTATTTATGTGTTCACAAATATATTTAATAGTTTAGATTATTATTAAAAATAATATTTATATAATCTTGTTGGTAGGGATGTAAGAGTTAAATCTCTTCCAAACCTAAAAAAAGTAACAAAATAGAAATTATTGAGAACACAATTAAAAGGGAGAAGCTAAAGTGTAAACAAAACTCACCTATGTATGTAACATTATAACATAACACACATCCCCCATCTCCCATTATGGAAAAAATGCATTGGCATAAAGATTTGATGGAGTGCGTTGACAAATGGCTAGGCACATGCCATCACATGTCTCGTTGTCGGAAAGGAGCACATGAACGACAATGATTTCAAAATCTAGAAAGCAATGGACAAAAAGCCCAAAACGTTGCCATTTTCAACATTTGCATTTTGGAGGTTGTTGGGGAGCACGGGCGAAAGGGAGTTGCAGGCATTCGGAGGCCAAATGAGAGCCGAGATTATCCCTAACAAAACGCATTTGACAGGCACAAGCGACTAGCTAGTAGGTATGTACATTTGCCAAAAATATATGCCATTTTTCTATTGTACAAAGGAATTGTGAAGCATTCAACGGCTAGTCATTGCAAAAATGGGTTTTCACTGACAAGAAAAAAAAGGGTTTTCCGTTTTCCTTGCATAAAGGGTTTTCATTTCAAATACAGATCTATTTATCTGTTATTGTGTTGAGGGTTTTCAAAAATTTTAATTTTAATGTTCTGACTATGAAGAATTGAACGACTATTCGTTGGGAAGATGGGTTTTAATTGACAGGAAAATAAAGGGGTTTCCTTGGGAAAAGGGGTTTTCATTTGATAGGAAAATTTGTTTTGTGTGTTTTTGTGTTTTTAAATTTTTCCATTTCAATGTTCTGACTGTGAAGAATTGAATGACTATTCATTGGAAGACATGTTTTCATTGATAGAAAAATAAAGGGTTTTCCTTGTGAAAGGGGGTTTTCATTTGAAACACAATGTGGGTTCTATGCCGACAAGTTTTCAAAATCATAATTTTGAATGCATAGAAAGCCCAAAATGTTGCCATTTTCGACATTCTCATTTTAAAGGTTGATGTTTCGAAATGGTTTTCAAACATTAAGTGTGTTTAGGGTTTTGTAAAACACAATGTTTTGCATCCAACAATTTTACAAAATAATATGAATGTATTGAAACGCTTTTGTTATTTAGACCATATAAATGTAATGATAGACATCATTTTGTAAACACCCAGTATGGTATTTGGCTTTAGTGTGTAGAGGGTTTTACAACATTGTTCGGGTTGGAGGTTTCATAAATCATGTTGTCACCTTACATCCCACTATGTTTCCAACTTGCAATCATACTATGCATGTATATCTGGATCATATTAAGAAATATAATGTATATTTGGATAAATGCAGGATGGCATTTCCCTTTTTTCATTTGATTGGAGCAAATAAAATGCTCGCATTATTTGTAGTGTTGGAAAACACACTATCCCATGTCAGTTAGTCCATTTTCAAAATTTTGAACAACTCTTTGCTACTGTCAAAATGGAATTTCAATTTATTCATCTGATTGGAACAAATAAAATGCTCGCATTATTTGTAGTGTTAGAAAATACAGTGTCTCCTATTAGTTATTCCCTCATGAAAAGTTTTTGTTTTGTATGATCAAAAAATGTACATTTGAAGTCGACCTTCAAATTTAAGAACAACTCTTTGGTGATGTAAATATGTCATTTCCCTTTTTTCATCTAATTGGAACAAATAAAATGCTTGCATTATTTGTAGTGTTGGAAAACACACTATCCCATGATGCTAGTTAGTTTGTTATGAAAATTTTTGTTTCAGGTTATGGGTTGTAGGTTTTGGAAAATCTAGTGTTTTGCAACTTGGAATTTTGCAAAACAATATGAATTTCTTGAAAAGCTTTTCTTATTTAGATCGTAGGAATTTAATGAAAGAAATTGTTTTATAAACACCCAGTAAGGCATTTGGCTTCAATGTGTAGAGGGTTTTACAACATTGTGTGGGTTGGAGGTTTCATAAATCATGTTGTCACCTCACCTCACACTATGTTTTCAAACCTACAATCATACTGTGCATGTCTATTTGGATCATATTAAGAAATTGAAATACAGTTTTTACTCTACATAAGACTTTTTATAAGGTGTCTTTCATTACATTTGTATTTTCTAAATTACATTCATACTATTTTGTAAAATTCCAGGTTGCAAAACACTATTTTTTCAAAATATGCAACCCACATAATGTTTTAAAACCCTTTAGCAATAACAACTCAATTGGTTACAAACCCCTCACCTCAATTATGTTGGTTTGTCGTCTTTCCCACCTAAAACTCTACCCCCTGCTCTTTAACTTTTCACTTTCAATCTGCATAATGAAAAAACCCACAACACAAAGTGTTTTCCAATAACAGTACTTTAAACAATTAGTAGGGAGAAGCTAATCTCCCAAACAAAATGCACCTATGTATAGACATTATAACATAACATTCCATCCCCCATCCCACTCTCCCAATAAAACACTTTGATGGAAAGACTTGACAGATCGAGATGACAGACAATAACGGGTATGTGCAGAATTATGATGGGCCAAAAAGTGGCAATATGATGGGTATGTGGCTGACAACTATTTTTATACCCAAAATTGATGAAACAAAAAGGGTTTTGAAAGGAGATTCTTAGCTTTCCACCGATATAAATTATGTTTTACTTTGAATTTAATAAGTAATTATTATTCATTTTGTATTCAAATTACAACTAAAGTCTTGATTGATAGGCTGATTGAAAAAAATCTATAGCTTTCAAACGGTATCACATTTTTTGAATCCAAGACATGCATCACATTCTATGCTTTGTATACTATGGGATTTAAAAAATAAAAATTGAATTTTATGAAGTTTTGACCAAGTTAAGGTGGTCAGACATACCAGTTTTTATATTTTTTAAAAGGTTGTAATAAAAAATTCATAATTAATTATTTACTTGGAAAAAAAATACAAAAATATATGCATCACACTGGGGCATGAGTCCTATACTTATAGCTAAAATATTATAAAAAAATATTATCATTCTATTGTGGTTAGGATGGTCAGACAGACACCTACTTATTTTTTCCCTAAAATTTAAGTACCACTACATTGAAATTTCAAATTTTCACCAAATAGATTTTTTTTTAAACATACCTAATAGTTTAAAAACTACATTCAATTTGCTCTAGATTCTATTCTTACAATTTTTTGAAATAATATAGATAACTTATTCAAATCTTTACGTCAAGTTGTCTGACTCTAATTTTTCTGAATTTTTTACCACTTAAGGGCCTATTTTTTCCATGATGATCCTACACATACCCTAACAATACTTGTTACAATTTAAAATGCATGTCTTAGTAACGTCGGCCTTCTTGCCTACTATACATGGATAGCTTCTCACACAAGACAAAAAATGCTGATGTAATTTGAAGCGATATGCAAAATGAGGGATGCCATTTGGCTTCAGTGTGTAGAGGGTTTTACAACATTGTGTGGGTTGGAGGTTTCATAAATCATGCACTCATCTCCTATTGTGTTTTCTAACCTGCAATCATACAGACTATTAATGTTTGTTGGAAAACATTGGGTGTTTATAAAATGGTGCCTTTCATTACATTTCTACTATCTAATTAACAAAAGGTTTGAAGACATTCATATTGTTTTGTAAAATTCTAGGTTGTAAAGCATTGGTTTTATGAAATTTGCAACCCACATAATGTTTTGAAACCCTTTACAAGTAACAACCCAATTGGTTACTCACTCATCACCTCAATTTGTTATGTTTTGTGAATTAGATAGTAAGAATGTAATGAGATTGGAAAACACTGAGTTTTAAGAAATTTTCAACCCACAAAGTTTTGTAAAACCCTCTAGACGTAACAACCCAATTGGTAATTTGGAAAAATTGAGGTGATGTCGATGTTATCCCCTCGCTTCCTTGCTGTGAAATTTCCTCTCGTCTTCCAGTTTCATCACTTTTATCATCTGTCTTGGTGGGCCCTGCACTATGTCATCTCATCATGTTATGCATGTTTCTATCGATGTTGTTATGTATGTTTTTATGTGCTTTTGTATGTACATAGGTGTGTTTTGTTGAGAGATTAGATGCATCTGTAGAGGGTTTTACAACATTGTGTGGGTTAGAGGTTTCATAAATCATGCAATCACCTCCCATTATGTTTTCCAACCTGCAATCATTCATAGTTTTAATGGTTGTTGAAAAATAGTTGGTTTTTATAAAATGGTGCCTTTCATTGCATTCCTACTAGCTAATTAACAAAATCTTTTCAAGACATTCCTCCACATGCTCTCCACCACATAACTTTGAATGTACAAAATGAAATAAATGTCAAACCACATTGTGTTTTCCAACTTGCAAATTATATTTTGCATCTAGTTTTAAATCATATGAGTAACTTGAATTGCAATTTTTGTGTGTGTAAGAGATGCTATAAATTGTGAAGGTGAATGAACTTCAGTACATTCTTATTGTCTACAAAATTTAATGTTTTCATTAGAAGCGTGTTGTCTATATATAATTGCATGTTGGAAAACATTATGTGTTATGAAACTTGCAACCCAAATACTATTCTCAGCTTTGAGAGTGCCTTTCTGATTATCTAGAGAATGCAGATGTTTTGTTTTTAATAAGTTGTTTACAAAAAAATTCTACCTTTTTACATAGGATTCTCATGTCTCCATCCAAGTGATTCTCTTTTCTACACTGACATCCTATTTTTCCCTCTTTTCATGTTATATATGTTTCTATGTATGTTTTTGTGTATGTTTTTATGCATTTTTGTATGTACATAGGTGGGTTTTGTCGGCATATTAGTTGTTATTTTTTGGTCAATCAAGGTGATCACCAAGGTTTTTGTTGAATTTTTAGCCTTTATTCTTGCAATAATCTATATTTTTCAATCATTTGTACGAGTAATGATGGTTCAATTTACAATATCATTAAACAATGGTTGTGATATTGATGCGTCATTTAGGTGTTCATTGAGAGACACATGATATAAAAAAAATTCTGATAGTGGTACATGGTATCCTTCTTGTCTATATTCTATGAACCTATTGATTATTGCAAGTTATGGCCTCTTTCATATGTCAAGCAAGATGAGTTTTTTAATATATCCAAATGAACGTTTAATGCTTCACAGTTCCTACAAAATGGAAAAATGATAGATATGATTGTTGATATATATTACTAGTGTTAGTGATAGGTTAAATTGGAAATTAAATTCCCATTGTACATAGTTTAATATGTTTATTTATTGTTGAACCGTAGGTTTTTGGGTCACTATGGAAAACTCTAGCTCTTCTAGGGTTTTTCACCTAAAAGGAGAGAGATAGAACCCAAAAATGCATGGGGTTCATTCAATTAATGTTATGTGTGATGTTATCTAACATAAATGAGGTAAAATAAATGCAATTAAATGATATAAATGAATTAAAACAAATGCAAAAATGCAATTCAAAGCCATGTTTGAAAACACATTGTGTAATGCAATAATGAACTAAATGAATAAAATATGCAAAACATAAATAAAAGAGATGAATCTGAGTGCACCTAGAGACTTGAAGAAGAATTTGGAATGTTTTGGATGCTGATGGAAATTACTAATTTTTCACAGTGGGACTCATTTTCCCATGGTGGCGAATTAGTCCTCCTGGTAAAACAATGTTAGAAATTGGTTTCTGACAGACAAGATCGAGAATCTGACAAAACTTAGATTTTTAGTCCTAAGTCGGGATTCATTCACCACTGATGGCGAATTAGTCCTCTCCCAAAATTTTGGGAAATTAGAAGAAAACTCTGCAATACCAGATCTATAAATATCTGCTTGTCGAATTGTCAAAGTCAATTCAGCAAGAAATAGACAGAAAGCCTTCTTCAAGCTTGAAATAGACTTGAGTTGACTTGAAACACCTAGTTTACTTTTCTTTCCACTTTTCAACAAATAAATGCTTGATAAATTTTCATACCTAAGTCTGTAAACACACATGCAAGAGGGAAAAATGGTTGAGGCTTAGCAAATAGGGCTTTTCCTTGGTGAAACCCCACTTGTAGTAATCAAACCCTTAATAGAATAATGAAATGTAAAGGAAAGATAAACTAATAACATGCAATTGCTATTAACTCACATGCAAGAGGGAAAAATGGTTGAGGCTTAGCAAATAGGGCTTTTCCTTGGTGAAACCCCACTTGTAGTAATCAAACCCTTAATAGAATAATGAAATGTAAAGGAAAGATAAACTAATAACATGCAATTGCTATTAACTCACCAAATCCTTGATAATGCAAGTCTGAAGTAATGTCTTGATGGATGCTTCAAAGTGCTTGAATATTACTTGAATTGATGTTGAAAGATGCTTGAATGAATGAGATGGTAGGAGATGTAAAATGAAGTGAAAAATTCCTATTTATACAATCTTGTGTCATAGCTTCCCATTTATACCTCATCACAGGTTGACATCAAGTGATTTTTAATAAAATCTCAAAAATAAATTTAAAATATTTTGAATTTGGGGCCAAGGGGGACTCATTCACCACCCATGGTGAATGGGTCCCGCCTAGGACCTAAAAATAAGTATCAGGAATTAAATTGCATTTAATGTTGTTTGTCAGGATAATATCCAAAAATACACTTAATTAAAGCATATGAAGGCATAAAGGGGTCAAATAAGTCATAAGAAGAGATAAATAGTGAAGTGCCTAGGAAAGTGTGAAATCTTGTTAGAAGACTTTACAACACTTCAAAATAGGACTTGATGATTTGTAAAAAGGTGATTTTTAGGTGAATTGTAATGAATAGATTTTAGAAGAATGTAGAAATGTCTTACAACACTTCACAACACCTTCACAAGACATCACTATTCAAATTTTAGTACCTAAATATGCATGTTCAAGCCATGTTGCAACATAAAATCAAAGCGAAATATATCAAATACCATGAAACATGACCTAAAAGGCCATGAAAATGACAAGGGGACATTTTTCTACCACACATTTATCCCCCACTTTAGTGAGAGGATGAACCTATTTCAAACTCACACTAGAGTAGCCATGAACATCGAGAGGAGGGTCCAAATGCACTTATGTTAGCAATATGGAATGACAACGATCAACACAGATGATCAAGCCCCCTAGGATGAAGATCCAATGGAAAACTAAACATAAGAACAAGGGAACACATAAGTGTTGAGAATCAAATGAAGCTTTGATCACTAATCCAACTAGTTGTGGATAAGATCTAGGCTAAAAGAGAATGTGTACTCACTTTGGGGCGAAAAAACACATGACAGTCCACCAAGTGAGAAAGCCCAAATGTTCTCACTTTGGGGCCACATAACTAGTTGTCCACGGGGTGAGAAGACCCAAAAAGGTAAGATACATATTCTAGTTGGTATGCACTCACAAAACACAAAAGTGGCTAGGGGAAAAGTCATGCCACTAGGTGGGCTTCTGACTCAACCATGTTTAACAATGCACCACAAAGACAAAATTCTTATGAATAAAAGGACAAGGGTACCACACCATGCAAGTTGCATTATGCAAGTGGAAAAATGAAAAATTTAAAAGATGTCCAAAGTTGAGTCTTGTTCATTTTATGTAAGGTCAGTCACTTAGGAACATTGTTTCTAATGTCTCCATGAGAGGGACAATCAAAGAATAGTATATTCACAACTTAGGGGATACAGTGCATCACATCAAGCCACCAAAAGGAATGTAATATGCTAAGATATATCACACTTATGAAAGACATCACACCCAATATCATCCACAAAGTAACAAACACATCACAAAAATGACAAGGCTACACTAGGAACCAAGAATGCAAATGAATTATGGTAATGCATGCCCCTCACTTTAAAGGAATTGCTACACATCGTTTTGTGAGCAATTAATTGAAAGTAGAGAAGAAAAGAAAAAGCAAAAAGAAAACAAGAAACAAGAGCCAACTCGGAAAGATCTATGCCAAGTCATATGTTTTGAAGTTAGACTGTGTCATGTCAAGGAAAATGAAAAAGAAAGAAAGGGAGTTTCCCCTAGAAAAAAAAGCACACCAAACACATAAGGGATCTATGAATTTGGGTCGGTATGTTAATTGCTGCAATTTTTTTATGATAGAGCTCAAAATTGTCATCATTCCCCAAATACACATAGAACTAGAAGAATGACACAAAGAGAGTGAAGACAAAAGGAAAACGAAATCTGTTTTGAGTCAACATGGAGAAGACATTGTGGTATGAATTCTTTGCATCATCCCCAAAAAGAAAAACACAAGTGAAAATGAAACGAAGAGGAAAAATATTTTGGGTCAACATGAAGGAGACATTTCGGTCTCAATGCTTTGCATCATCCCCAAAAGGAAAACACAAAACAAAAGAAAAGAGAGAAAGACAAAGACCTTTTGGGTCAACATGGAAGAGACATAGGGCGTCTCTACAAGGAACTTTTGGGTCAACATGGAGGAGATTTAGGGCATCTCTATGCTTTGTGTCATCCCCACACAGAAAACACAAAAACAAAACAAAAGATAAAAAGACAAGGAATGATGATTAGAAGAATAGAGGTATGAATAGAAGACGTGTACAAAGAGAGGGAACATCAAACACACGTCACGGGGGAACACAATATGCACATGAAAGAAAAATAAAAAGAAACAAGTAAAAAGGCTCAACAAGGTGAATGCAAGTCATCTACCTCCCAATCATGTTTAATGTAATGTGAGGGCAGTTGACTATCTAAAGGAAGAATTGAAAGTGTCAAACTAGGAGTCATACTAGGTTTTTCACTTGATGAAGAGGATTTATCTTTTAAGCTCATTATGGATGAGAATAAAGAGTTTAAATTATTGTGTATTTCTTCATCGATTTTTGCAATCTCCATATCATCATCATCATCAATATTGATGACAATGGGACAATGAAGGGTGATTTCTAAAGACTGATGTATCAAAAGTTTTGGATGTTGGATTGGTTTAGGTTGTTGTGAAGGCTGGATTGGACTATCAAGTGGTGGGTCAGGAGAGGTAGGGTGGTCATCAATTTCTTCTATCAAAGGTAGAGGTGGATTGTCTTTGTTTTTTTCTATGCCAGATTGACAAGCAAGGAGACGACGACGATGTCGCCGTTCCCTAGCAGCATGATTTATTTTAATGCGGTTTTGGAGCTGTTGAGGTGTAAGAGTATATTGAGTCAACATAGGTTCTTCTACTTCCAAAGAAGGAAGGAAAAAAAGAAGCCGAGGAAGATGGGTCAACCACTTTCCCTTTTGCTTTATACAGTTGTTTAACAGGAGGAGGTGTGATAGGATTAGTTTCAGTTTCTCTTGGTTATTTAGACGATGGCCGAGAAATGTCTAAGGGTGGTTGTTCAGAAGGTTGTATGGCTTTGTTAATGTATAATTCATATTTAAGCATGGTTTCATCTATAATGGGAGGTGTAGAAGTGGACGAGGACATGCCATGAAGAGATAATTCAGTTATTTTCTTAACTTTGAACTTTTGATATGCTATGAAAAAGAGTCCTTCCAAGGTGTAATGGGCTCCATGGGTTCAGGCCAAAAGACTTCTAATGAGAAATTACCTTTGGAAGATAAAGGATTAAATCCACTATGGTGAAAGGATTAAATCCACTATGGTGTAAGGTGAATACCTCATTGCCATGTGGAAACTTCAAACACTTGTGAACAACTTATGAGATCACTTTCATTGAGCAAAGCCAAGGGTCACCTAGCCGCAAACAAAATTGGCCAAATTTGTGGAATAATTTAAAATGTTACCTCCAAAGTTATAGGTCCTATTTGTAAAGGGAGTGCGATTGATTCAATTGTAGGGAATGCAAAACTAGTATGTTTCTTAATCCATGTAGTCAGTTTATTATAATCATCCTGATATAGCTCATGTAATACAATAAATTATTTTGTGATCACGTTCTCACCACAAGTGGGATCTATTAATATCCCATTAGTGGGATTATCATAGATTATGCCAACTATGTAGAGAGGACCATCAAGAAGTTTTTGTAATATGTCTTTAGAAGAAAAAGTGATATTAAGAGATGTAGTGGTTTGGCCCTTTTGAAGGATAACATCTATCACACCTACAAGTTTATCCACATGATGAACTTGGGTAATAGTTGGAGTTATATGATGTTGTTCATGATTTGTATCAATAGTCATTATAGCAGGATTTGAAGGTTCACTAGCCTTGACAAATGAAGTAGTGTGTTTAGGCATAGGATTGGTGAAGATTTGTAAATTATGGTTAGGGGGTGCAACAGACTTATTTCCTTTAAATCATTAACACCCATAATTTCTAAATGTCTTGAATCAATGAGGTCTTGAACTAAATGTTTTAGAGGCTTGCAATGTTCAGTGTCATGTCCATTTTGGGATGAAAATGACAATAAGCATTAAAGGTTTGAATGTAGGTGGTAATGGTTGAATTGGATCAAGTGGTCAAACAGGTGGAAAAATGAGCATACGTTGTTAAATTAATTGGTTCATTGCATTATGGAGGGTGTTGGGTAGGGGAGTAAATTATCTGTTGGGGTCCCCATAATGATAAGGTACTACTACCTTAACATCTGCCACTTGATTTTGATTTTGTTGGGTTTGTTACAGTTGTTGTTGAGGAGGAAAATTAAGCTGTAAAAAACCTCTACTTGGTATGCAAAAGTGTTGATTGTTATTTTTGTGTTCAAGTTTGTTGACTCGTTGAGAAGTGGATTTTGAATCACCACTTGAAACCGAGTAATGATATTCACACAAGGTTGTGCATCAATGCATAAACAAAGGGAATTTCATCATAGTTAGCTTATCCTAGAAATATTTGTGTGCATGTTTCCGATAAATTTTTTTTGTAGATGTGCATCAGGAATCTTAACATCGATTTGCACATACAAGGATTGTTATAGTGAGATAAAATATGTGGCTTTTTCATCTGTGTTTTTTCTACATCGCATGAGGTCACCAATTGTTTTTGTAGGTGACATGTGAACTTGTAAGTTACTTATGAAAGCATCCACAAGTTCATTGAAGGAATAGATGGAGTGATTAGGAAAGTTGGAAAACCACTCTAATGCATTATCTTTCAAGGTTCTTGGAGAAAGCTTGGCTAAAGTCTCTCATCAAGGAAAAAATCACTACATAAAGCTATGTAAGCATTAACATGGTTGATAGGGTCCTCTCTTCCTCCATATTTCTCAAACTGAGGCATTTCTATCCCTTGTGGAATTGGGGTACGTAAGATTTATAAGGATAAGGGGCTGCTACGGACATGATATGTGGTTGGAGCGGTTTAACTTTGGCTAATGTTGGAAAGTTGATGTTGCATGGAAGACATGGTAGTAAGGAGTTGTGTAATAATGAGATCAGGGTATGTAGATTGAGATGGAAAGGAAAATGGTGATGGAGTGTAAGGGATGTTGGGTGAAGTGAAAGGAATAGTAAGGGGTGTGAAGGTGGTGGAAGGGACTTGCAATGCCACAAGAGAGCTAGGAATGTTAGGTGGAATTTCCAAGGAAGGAGCCATATAACTAACATGTTGCATAGTTGTAGTGACCTGTAGACTAGTATAAGTTGGTATAGATGCTATGGTTGAAGGGGGGGAACTGGAGGTCCTCCTTGGCTTACAGGAATGTTTGTGGATTGGGTATTAGAAGAGGAATGTTTATTGTAAATCTCAGCAATTTTCTTCATCACTTGCAAGCCTTCATCACTTTCAATCAAACAATGAAGATTATCAATGGAAAGTATGGTAGTTTGGGAAATGTTTTCAAGTGTCAAGTCTTGTTGCAAATGTGCAAATTCTTCATGAAGACTAATGACCTTGTCTTGGCGAAGAGAATTGTTTTGGGTGTCAACATTCATTGGATGGAAGGGTGAAGGCATGGAAGTGGTATGATCAATGCCTAATGAACCATTACCTATACTAGGAGTAGGAGCTCGTAAGATCCCAAGGTCCACAATGAAAGTGCTATCATGGGAAGCCATGAGTTTAGAACTTCTTCTCACCAAAGTATTATCAATGAGATACCAAACACTCATACAAGTACCACAAAGGAAGGGTTGAAGTCAAATGCAAGGTAATCTAAGATGTCTAAATGCAAATAACAAAAGATTGATTGTGGTCGGCCCAACGTCCCTTTTGGTTGTCCTCGAGCCACCTCCCAACCCCTGCGCTCCAATATTGAGCATTCGACGTCTACCCTCATTCATGGCAATGTTGTACCGTACTCTAATTCCTCCCTGACAAGCCTCCACTCCCCGACATCCCTCTCACCGGGTTCTCCCTCTACCTGTCCCTGTCACTCCCTGCCCAATTTCCTTTCTTCAAACCCCCCCAATATGCCTCCGTCCTTAGTACAGTTGGGCATCACATCTACCTCGGGAAATGGGACTAAGGATAATAGCTTTTTTACCTCAGGAAATAGACCTAAGGATAAAAATTCCCAATTCGTGTATAATTGGGAAAATAAGCTAGTCATTAACCTTTCTGACACCCAAATGTGCCCCTTAGCTTTCAATTTTCTTAAAAGAGGCATGGGTTTCGCCATCTCCCCTCACCGTATCCCTCTCACCGACTTTCTCATTGGGATTGAAAAGGCCATTGAATCCCTTCCTGGTGAGATATCTGAAGAGATACGTCAAGATTGTGCGGTTGCCCTCAGGCATGCGAAACCCCCTAAGCGCAACATTCCTAGATCAGAGCTCCTTGCCTTCAAAAGTTTAATGAACAATCCCAACCTTGTCATTTCCAAGGCTGACAAAGGCAATGCAACTGTGATTATGAACAAACAAGATTACTTGTCCAAGATGCACATCCTCTTATCGGACGTTAATAGCTACAAAATCCTCGATTCCAATCCTACCCTCAAATTGATGAGAAAGGTTAAGTCTGCCATTATGAGATCATCCTTTGATGACGCCACCAAAAAATGGCTCTACCCCTCCAAAGAGGTAACTCCGCGTATCTATGGGGTTCCTAAAATCCATAAAGTAGGTACCCCCCTTAGACCCATCGTGGATACAATTAATTCCCCCACCTATAGGCTGGCAACTCATCTAGCCAAACTCATCTCGCCTCTCATTGGCAAATCTAGCTCCTTTGTTAAAAACTCTTCCCATTTTGTTGACTTCATCAAAGACAAGAAACTTGACGAAAATGATCTTCTTGTCAGTTTTGATGTCGTCTCTCTCTTCACCAAAGTCCCCCTTCTTGAATCAATCGAGATTATCAAACAAAAGACAAGCCATGAAATTGCTTCCTTAGTTGAGTTATGTCTCAGATCCACCTTCTTCTCCTTCCAAGGTGTAATTTATGAACAAGTGGATGGAGTTGCCATGGGCTCCCCTCTCTCTCCTATCGTGGCCAATCTTTACATGGAGCACTTCGAAGATATTGCCCTCCACTCTTTCCCCTTCAAACCCAAGTGGTGGAAATGATATGTGGATGACACCAATATCTGCTGGCCTCATGGTCGTGAGAAACTTGAAGAATTCCACTCACATTTAAACAACTTATCTCCTCACATCTCTTTCACCAAAGAAATTGAAACTGATAACCAACTTCCTTTCCTTGACGTTCTTCTCATTAAGAAAGTAGATGGCTCCTTATCTCGCTCTGTCTTTCGAAAAACCACCCACACTGACCTTTACCTTCATGCTTCCTCTCACCATCATCCGAGCCAAAAAGCTGGGGTCCTCAAAACCTTAGTTTCTAGAGCGGTCATAATTTGTGATGATGAACACCTGGACCATGAATTGGCCCACCTTACCCAGGTTTTTTCATTAAATGGTTACAAAAGGAAGCAAATCAATAGGGCAATCAACCAAGCCAAAGCTAGGCGCACCGTCAAGCCTAACCCCTTTTACAACCCCTCTCTTCCTCTTGCCACCCTCCCCTATGTTGAAGGTGTCTCCAATAAAATTGCTAAGATCCTCCTCAAAAAGGGTATCAATTCCACCTTCAAGCCCATCTTCACAATAAGAAATCACATTCCGTCACCTAAAGACCCCCAAGATCATTTCCTCAAATCCGGTGTCTACAAAGTGATGTGTTCATGCGGCATCCCGTACATCGGGGAAACAGGTCGTTCTTTCAACACAAGAATCAAAGAACATTGTGCTGACATAAGGCATGAACGCATCTTGAAATCAGCTTTAGCTGAACACTCCTCTAAGACAAAGCATCATATTGCCTTAGAAGACACCAAAATCCTTGTCAAAGAAGACAACTTCTTCAAGAGGAAACTTAAAGAAGCCATTGAAATCAATAACCATCCTTGTAACCTTAACCGTGATGGGGGATGGACTCTAAGTTTCTCTTGGAAACCTCTTTTAAACAATCTTAAGGTTCGCTCTCCTAGTCAGTCCTGATCTCCCTCCTCTTCTTCCTCGATCCCCTTCCCCGCCCCTCACCTCTTCCCTCCCCACCTTACTCCTCCTTTGTTCCCCCCTCCCGCTCCCTTGCTTGTTACCCGTAGTATTATTAGTTTGATTATTATTATTATTATTAATATTATTACCTCTTTTGTTCTTTGGTTTGCTTCTTTACTTCCCCTCCTTGTTTGTTTTAATCTTTTGATTTGTGATCCTTTCTTGCTTCAGGTATTTTTTCTTTGGTTTATTTTAACTCCCCTTTTAAATTCTTGGTTCAATTTGGTCATTTTCTATCTTTTTGTGTGTAGTTGTTCTCATTTTATTATTTTTGCTCAATTATTATCCCTTTATGTTCTTTAGTTTTTATTGTCATTGTTTTCTTTTTCTTCCTTATTTTTGTGTTGTGTTTCAACCTTGGTTGTTTCTCTTCTTTCCTTTATTATTCCCTTTCTTTCTCATTATATTTCAATGTTTCTTTATTCAATTTTCTCAATTATTTGGTTATTAAGTTTTTCTCATTTATTTATTTATTTTTCTTAATCATTGTTTTTAATCTTTTTGTGTTTTATTCTATTTGTTTCCTTCGTGTTCCTCTCTTTCCTTTACCGTTTTCCTTTATTTAGTTATATAATTGTTCTCTTTTTTGGTTATTTCACTTAATATTATTTTTAACTTCTTGTGGATTTTATTTTTTCCTTTGTGTTGTTAACTGTTAGGACTGATCTTTAATCTCTCTTAGGTTTATCATTTTATCTCTCGTGTATTTCTACTTTCATTTTTTGCTTTTGGTTATTTTTAATTGGTGGCCTTTATTTTGCTCTCTCTTCAACCTCATTTTCATTCCTATCTCGTGCATTTAATCTCTCCTTTCATTTATTTCCATATTTTGTGCTTGTTTCTTTCTTCTTCTTTTATTCCTTTTATTTAATACTTTATCTCTTTCTTTTGTTTTAGGCTTTCTCCTAGTTGAATTTTTTTCACTTTTCATCAATCTCGGTCCTCTTCATTATTTGGTCTCTTTTATTCTTCTTTTGTTTCTTATGATCATTATTTTAATTATTATTTTCCTCTTTTGGTTCGACTTATACTCTTTCTTCTGTTGTTTTTATTGTATTGATAATTAACCTGGTTCATTTCTTCAATTCTCTTCTTTGCCCGTGTGTAGGTTATGTCTTCTTTATTTCGATTTTCCACTCTGTTGACCTTCTTTCCATGGTTTTTAATTTTAATATCTCCCTAATAATTTTCTTATATTTTTATTTTTATTTTTATTTTGTAACCTCTTTGAACTTATTGGCATATTTTTTCTTTATCTTGATTTATATTGTGTTGTTCCTTTTGTTTTTCTTTTCTCTTGCACCCTCTTTTTTGTATCTAAGTTGGCCCTATCCCTTCTATTTTTTCATTTTATTACTCAACTGATTGCCATTTTTCTTATTTCTTTCTTGTATAATAACTGTTAATCATCCTCTGTTTTATGGATATTTTATATTGTGGTTCTTAACTGGTTGTGGTTTAGGTTATACCATACTGCATATTGGCACATTTTTTGTGAGTCTCACGCTTCCCAACCCTCTCAACCCCTCTCCTTTATATCCAAGTCTGCTATCTCATTTTTCACTTCTCTCTTTCTGCTTTTCATCCTGATGATGGATCATGGAGTATGATCTGAAACGTAGATGTAAAAAAAATGCACACAGTTTATCCAGAAATCTTAAAGAACAAAACAAAGACTACCGACCGTAACATAGAACAAACTACAAAAAATAGAAATGCAAGAAAATACCAGAAAAATGCCAGGGATACTGTTTAAAAAGTGCAGAGGGACTCATTTGCCCAGGGTGGCGAATGAGTCCCAATATGCAATTTTTTTTTATTTTTCAGAATTTTTAAGATGATTTTAATGTTCTACAAAATGTAACTAAGGATGGAGAATTCATATTTTCTATTTTTTTAGTGATATGCAATGTAAAAACGAAATCTAAATGAAGTTTTCACTAATACAATATGAAATACCTAGAATGCAAAAAAAAATAATGACCTAATTGAATGTTGATGCAAACGTAAACTAGGATGCGATATGAGAATGAAATCAGAAATACAAAGTGTCCAAAATTCAGGTTCACCAAAATGAACCGTAGATTTTTGGGTCACTCTAGACAACTCTAGCTCTTGTAGGGTTTTTCACCTAAAAGGAGAGAGATAGGACCCAAAAATGCATGGGGTTCATTCAATTAATGTTATGTGTGATGTTATCTAACCTAAATGAAGTGAAATAAATGCAATTTACTAATCTAAAAGAATTAAAACAAATGCAAAAGTGCAATTTAAAGCTATGTTTGAAAACACATTGTGTAATGCAATAATGAACTAAATGAAGAAAATATGCAGAACAGAAAGAAAAGAGATGAATCTAAGTGCACCTGGAGACTTGATGAAGAATTTGTAATGTTTTGTATGCTTATGGAAATTACTGATTTTTCACTGTGGGACTCATTTGCATAGGGTGGTGAATTAGTCCTCCTGGTAAAACAGTGTTAGAAATTGGTTTTTGACAGTCAGGATCTAGAATCTGACAAAACTTAGATTTTCAGTCCTAAGGTGGGACTCATTCACCACTAATGGAAATTTAGTCCTCTCCCAAAATTTTGGAAAATCAGAAGGCAACTCTACAACACCAGATTTGGAAATATTTGCTTGTCAGGTTGAAATAGACTTGAGTTGACTTGAAGTCAATTCAACAGGAAATAGACAAAAAGCCTTCTTCAAGCTTGAAATAGACTTGAGTTGACTTAAAACACCCAGTTGAATTTTCTTTCCACTTTTCAACACATAAATGCTTGATAAATATGCATACCTAAGTTTGCAAACCACATGCAAGAGGGAAAAATGGTTGAGGGTTAGCAAATAGGGGTTTTCCTTGGTGAAACCCCACTTGTAGTAATCAAACCCTTAATAGAATAATAAAATGTAAAGGAAAGATAAACTAATAACATGCAATTGTTATTAACTCACCAAATCCTTGATAATGCAAGTTTGAAGTAATGTCAATGGATGCTTCAAAGTGCTTGAATTGATGTTGAAAGACGCTTGGATGCTTGTATGAGATTGCTTGAATGAATGAGATGGTAGTAGATGTATTAAAATGGAGTGAAAAATGCCTATTTATACAATCTTGTGTCATAGTTTGTACCCATTCATACCTCATCACAGGTCGACATCAAGTGATTTTTAATAAAATCACAAAAATAAATTTAAAATATTTTGAATTTGGGGCCAAGGGGGACTCATTCACCACCCATGGCAAATGGGTCCCACTTAGGACCTAAAAATAAGTGTCGGGAATTAAGTTCCATTTAATGTTGTTTGTCAAGACAATATCCAACAACACACTTAATTAAAGAATATGAGGGCATAAAGGGGTCAAATAAGTCATAAGAAGAGATAAATAGTGAAGTTGTGCCTAGGAAAGTGTGAAATCTTGTTACAAGACTTTACAACACTTCAAAATAGGACTTGATGATGTGTAAAAAGGTGATTTTTTGGTGAATTGTAATGAATAGAGTCTAGAAGAATGTAGAAATGTCTTACAACACTTCATAACACCTTTCAACACAAGACATCATTATTTGAATTTTAGTACCTAAATATGCATGTTCAAGCCATGTTGCAACATAAAATTAGAGCCAAGTATATCAAATACCATGAAACAAGAAGGTATTTGTAGGATCGTCATGGAAAAAATAGGCCCTTAAGTGGCAAAAACTTTAGAAAAATCAGAGTTAGGGAACTTCACGTAAAAAATTGAATGAATTAGTTATATTATTTCAAAAATATGTAAGAAGATAATTTGTAGAAAATTGAATGTAGTTTCTAAACTACTAGGTTTTTTATAAAAAGGAAAAATCTATTTGGTGAAAATTTGAAATTTCAATGCAAGAGTACTTAAATTTTGAGGGAAAAATAAGAAGCACGGTCTATCCAATGCTAACCACAATAAAATGATAGTATTTTTTTATAAGATTTTAGATATATGGAGGAAACATGTCCAAATGTGATGCATATTTTTTTGTATTTTTTTCAAAGTAAATAATTAATTATGAATTTTTTATTACAACTTTTAAAAAATATAAAAACTCATTTTTCTAACTACCTTAACTTGGTCAAAAAATTCATGAAACTCATTTTTCTAACTACCTTAACTTGGTCAAAAATTCATGAAACTCATTTTTCTTTTTAATCCTATAGTATGTGAAACATAGAATGTGATGTTTTCAGATTCAAAAAATGTGATACTATTTGAAAGCTATAGATGTTTTTCAATCAACCTATCAATCAAGACTTTAGTCGTAATTCAAATAGAAAATGAATAATAATTATTTATTAAATTCAAAGTATAGCATAATTTATATTGGTGGAAAGATGAGAATATCCTTTAAAAACCCTTTTCATTTCATCAATTTTGGGCAAAAAAAAAGTCGCTAGCCACATACCCTACACATACCCATCATATTGCCACTTTTTGGCGCATCATCATCCTGCACATACCCAAGACCTAAAAGGCCATGAAAATGAAAAAGGGCCATTATTCTACGGCACAATTGTTTGTACAAGTTGGAATTTTGTAGTCACCACAATATATAATCCTATATTGGTGAAATTTAGAATAAAAATAATTCTTTGTAGCGCCAAATGTCTTTAATTTGCGAATTTAATCTATCACTAACACTAGTCTTTCTTCCAGGTGGTTGATATATTTGAGGAAACAAAATTGAATAAAACAAGGGCAGGTGGATTGTGGATGCTTTAGGAGACGTGAAGCTTCTTCACTAAATACATGTGATTCTAGTTTTCATAGCTTGAATTGCAAGTCTACTGGTTTGTTAAATTTCAAAAATTTATTTTTCATTTAGAAGTTATGATTTATTTATAGATGAGATGCTTATTGTGGTGAATGCAAATAATTTCTAGTTTAATTTAAAAAAAAATAAATGTTACATTATTCTGTGCCTACTATATCCCAAAATTTTACATGAAGGATGTTTCCTCCTTGAAGTGTGAGTGTTACATGGGAAATGCTCAAACAGTAGTGAACGATGATGCTGCATCCTTTTAATTATCCCTTTACACAAAACCACATAAATAAATCTGCATTTCAAATGAAAACCCTTTACAAAAGGAAAACCCTTTATTTTCACGTTAATAAGAACCTATTTTCGTAATGAAGAACCATTCAATTCTTCACAGTTCCTAGGTAGAATGGAAAAATGGCATATATTTCTCATAGATATACATACCTGCTAGCTAGCCACTCACACTTGTCAAATGTGTTTTGGTAGCCTATAGAGTCTCCACTCTCATTCAGTCTATGAATGCTTGCAACTCCTTTTCATGCTCTGCAACAACCTCCAAAATGCAAATGTCAAAAATGCAATGTTTTGGAATTTTTGTTCATTTCTTTTTCAATTTTGAAATAGTCAGCGGCCGCATGGTCCATTTTCAGCAAGGGGACATTTGAAAACACATGCCTAACCTTCTCTTAGTGTGCTTCGTCAATTCTTTCTATCAGTGCATTTTTTCCAACATGTGGGATGGGGGATGGGGTGTTATGTTATAATGTTACATACATAGGTGTTTTTTTACCAGAGTTTCGCTTCTCCCCTAATGATGTCGTTAAGTCAGTTTTCCCACCACTTTGAATGATGTCAGTGTTCTTTTCCTTGTGCAAGAAGCTATTCATTCACTATGGGTGGGAAGGGGAGTTGATGTGATTAAGACATGCATTTTAAATTGTAATAAGTACTGTTATTAGAAAACACTCTATGTTGTGGGTTTTCTCATTCCACAGGTTGAAATCGAAAGGTTGGAGAGAAAGGGATGGAGTTGCACGTGGGGGAGATGAAAAACCAACAGAATTGAGGTGAGGGGTTTGTAACCGATTGGGTTGTCACTTTTAAAGGGTTTTAAAACATTGTGTGGGTTTCAGATTTCAAAAAACCAGTGTTTTGCAACTTGGAATTTTACACAACAATATGAATGTCTTGAAAATATTTTATTATTTAGACCATAGAAATGCAATGAAAGACACCATTTTTAAACACCCAGTGTTTTCCAACAACCATTAACACTCTATATGATTGCAGGTTGGAAAACACAGTGGGTTGTGAGTGCATGATTTATGAAACCTTCAACCCACACAATGTTGTAAAACTCTCTATGGACATAGCTAATCTCTCAAAAAAATGCACCTATGTAAATACAAAAAATTCATAAAAAACATGCATAATGACATACATAACATGATGGGATGGTGTAGCGATGTGTTTTCTCCAATAGTGTGTTTTATTGGAGAGTAGTTATATCCATAGTGGGGACGACGTAGTGTAGGGCCTACCAAGACAAATGATAAAAGTGAAGAAATTGGTAGAAGGGATGAAATTTCATGATGAGGTAAGCGAGGAGATAATGACATTGTCAGCTCAATTTTCCCGACTAACCAATTGGGTTGTTTCATTTAGAGGGTTTTACAAAACTCTATGGGTTGCAAGTTTCTTAACACCTAGTGTTTTCCAATTTCATTACATTCTTACAATCTAATTCACAAAAGGTTCTCAAGGAAATCAGAAAACATACCAAATTGAGGTGAGGGGTGAGTAACCAAATGGGTTGTTACTTGTAAAGAGTTTTAAAACATTATGTGGATTACAAATTTTGTAAAACTAGTGCTTTGCAACCTAGAATTTTACAAAATATTATGAATGTCTTCAAAATATTTTGTTAATCAGACATCAGGAATGTAATTAAATGCACCATTTTATAAGCATCTAGTGTTTTCCAACAAACATTAGCAGTTTGTATGATTGCAGGTTGGAAAAACACAGTGGGAGGTGAGTGCATGATTTATGAAATGTCCAACCCACACAATGTTGTAAAATCCTCTACACACTGAAGCCAAATGAAATCCCTCATTTTTCCCATTGCTTTGAATTACATTAGCATTTTTTTTCCTGCACGAGAAGCTATCTGTGCACCATAGGCTGGAAGGTTGACGTGACTAAGACATGCATTTTAAATTATAAAAAGTACTGCTATTGGAAAACATTCAATGTTGTGAGTTCTTTCATTCCACATGTTGAAAGAGCTAAAGGTTTGAGATCACGGGGTGGAGTTGCAAGTCAGGGATATATAAGACTATCCAAATTCACCTGAGGGGTGAGTAATCAATTGGGTTGTTACTTGTAAAGGGTTTGAAAACAATATTTGGGTTGCAGGTTTCATCACACCCAGTGTTTTTAATCTTGCAATTACACATAGACAATATGAATGTAATGAAAACATTCCTGTTACTTACATAGTAAGAACCCAATTGGTTGGTCATACCTCAGTTGATTTTGGATACTTTTATACATACCCCCCACCAACAATTATATTGACAATATGAATGTATTCAAAAGTTTATTTTATTTAAACATGTAAAGAATATAAGAAAAGGGACCTTCAAAATTTATCACAAGTGTTAGGTAGACTAAAAATTGTGTTTGAAATTCCTCTTATGTTTGAAAAAATATATGCTTGTTTACAAAAAATGGTGCAAAAAGATTTGGAACTTTAACTATCTATAACACTTACAATTTTTTTACATATTACAACCAACCATAGATGCATTGTTTGACTATGTGTATTTTATGTGCATACTATTTATGTTAATATGAAATATACTGGTAGGAAATGCCACCTTAAGTCTTATTTTTTATTGTAGCTTGCTTATAAATGAAAGAAAAAGGTTGAAATTGAAATTATTTGAGCTCGACAATTTTTAATACAGTCGTCAATGGTACTCAATAGAGTATAGCAATAAATGTTTTATATATATATATATATATATGTGGGAAACTATTTTTCTCATCATGGATACTTTCAAATGAATAATGGTACTGAATGCTATTTATAATAGTAAAAATGGCATTTCACTATATTCATCTAATTGCAACAAAACAAATGCTCACATTATTTGTAGTGTTGGAAAATACACTATCCCTTGTTAGTTATTTCCTTGTGAAAAGTTTTTGTTTCCTACCCACCAATAATGTAAGGAATTCCACCTTAAAATTTTATTTCTTATGATTGAAAAAATATATGCTTTCTTATAGCAGACAATGCAATAAATTTTGGAACTTTAACTGACTGTAACAGTTGCAACTTTTTTACATATTACAGCCAACCATGGATATGTACCTTAAAAGGGAAAGTGCTTCATACAGTAACAAATACTATTGAGGTGGCCAACACACTTGACAAGGTGTGTAGTGGCATATCTCCTTCAGGATGGTTGCATTCGACAGACGTGCGGGTAAGATCCACCTCTATACAACCTTTTTAGCCTCCTTGTTAATTTGAATATGTGACAAACATTTATGATCACTTCATAGTTAGAATTCTTTACAATATCATTTAGAAAATTTCATTTTTGTTATGAATATGCTGATTTTGACTATATATTGTTCCTTCGATTCAGGTCAAGAATCACGGAGATGATCACGTTAATGCCACAGTTGATGATAAAGAGGAAGAGGCTATAGAAGCCCACCCTATGGATGAGGAGGGTGTGATTGAAGTACATGGTGATGTGGAGGATGGGAAGGTAGATATAATAACTCAATTAGTGCATTGTTTGGTTGTGTGTATATAGGTTGTGCATTCAAAGTATTTTAATATCAAATATACCTATAGGTGATGCCACATGAAGTCTAATTTTTTTATGGTAGCTTGGTTGTTGATGTCACATTATTTGCAGTGTTGGAGAGCACATTGTCCCCTGTTTGTTATTTCCTTGTGAATTTTTTTTGTTTCCTACGCACCAAGAATGTAATGGAGTCCACCTTAAAAAATTTGGAATAACTCCTTGGTAGGGTAAAAATAGCATTTCACTATCTTCATTTGATTTCCAAAAGACAATTTCACATTATTTTTTGTGTTAGAAAATACGTTTTCCCATGTTAGTTATTTCCTTATGATGTCTTTTTTTTCCTTTGCACCAAGAATGTAATGAGCTACACCTTCAAATTTTGGAACAACTATTTGGTATAGTAAAAAGACATTTCACTATCTTCATCTAATTACAACAAAAAAGTGTTTACATTATTTATAGTGTTGGAAAACACACTATCCTTGGTTCCTTTAGAGGAAGAAAGTGGAAGAAAGGGTAATTTTGAAATCTACTTTTGAACATGTATTTTCATATTTTTAATGAATTGGTTGCATGCATTTGAACTTGATGTGATGTTAACATTATTGGCATTACAGGGAAAGGATTAACATGGAAGTGGTAGGTGTGAGTAGGTTAGACAATAAGGTCAAGCCCAATTTTATCGATTCTTGACACTAGCCTACTCAATTTCTCAATTTCCTTCAATTAATTCTGGAAAAGAAGTGATAAAATCAAGCCTTTACCTTATTGGTGACATTTCGTAGTCCATCTAATTTTTCCTTTTCCTTCTCATTTATTTCCAATTGTATTTTTCCTTCATAGGTACATATAAATGATTTCATTTCATATATATAAATTTGATACAAAAGTTGTCTTCATTTTTAGATAAGAATTTTCATCTCTCCTCCCAAACGATTCTCTTTCTCTATGCTTAGATCTAATTTTTCCTTTTCCTTATATCCATACGTTAATTGTTGAATGTATTCATTTATATTGATGGGTTTGTTACAGGTTGAAGGTGTTGAAAGTGCAATGGTTGAAGAAAAGGCTTCCTATAACCCTCTTTTTACACGTACAATAACAATTATCCATGCAAGTAGAATCACCCCACCATCAGTGCCAAGGACCCAAAGAAGCCTATAAGCTTTTATCTAAGTGTCTCCTCAATTGCACATAAAAGGTAGTGTAGGAGAGGATGAGAGAGGTTGAGAATAGTTATTTTTCACTTAGTATTTGATCATGCAATTATTGATCAATTATGGTGTGGAATTACATTATTTTGGTATGTTTGAAGACTATAGTCTTTTGCCAATAGAGACATGGTGCAATTATTAAGTTGTATTTTTTATCTTTCCATCAAGGTTGAATCCCTTTGTGGTGTAGTTTTTGAAAATTTACATTGGGGATGAGGTCCCCTGTTTGTGACCTCATCAGTTCATAGCTTCGATTCAAAAGTGTTTACCACTCTTAATTAAAAAAATATAAGACTATGTTCTTGTAGATTTCATATGACACTTTTTTTGCCATGTAAAATTTCATTATAAATGATGTCAAATGCCATCAAATAATGGTAGGAAATCCCATCTCAAGTATTATTATTTATGTCAACTTACAAATGTAACCACATGCAATAAGCACTTTCTATTCTATAGATTGTAACAAAACAATGTATTGAAATTCAGCTTCCTATTTTATAACAACCCTTAGTTTCAGCAAACATTCCACTTCAATATTACCATACGTTTGGAACAAAAAATGCATAAAATAGTTGCAGGATGGAAACCACATAGGGTTTTGAATCACTTCTCAATTCTTATTCAATGAGCACTTTCTGTTATGCAAAGTGTAACAAAAAAATGTATTGAAGTTCACCTTCATATTTTATAACAACCCTTACTTTCAGCAAACATTCCATTTCA
Organism: Sequoia sempervirens; assembly: GCA_007258455.2. Taxonomy (NCBI): domain Eukaryota; kingdom Viridiplantae; phylum Streptophyta; class Pinopsida; order Cupressales; family Cupressaceae; genus Sequoia; species Sequoia sempervirens. The sequence goes on from VDFB02271358.1 coordinate 605,457,601, forward strand.
ATATCATCATAAATTTGGAACAAAAAATGCACAAAATAGTTGCAAGATGGAAAACACATAGGGTTGTGACTCACTTCTATATTCTTTTTCAATGAGCACTTTATGTTATGGAGAGTGTAACAAAATAATGTATTGGATTTCACCTTCATATTTTATAACAACCCTTATTTTTATCAAACATTCCATTTCAATATTGTAATACATTTGGAATAGAAAATGCACAAAATAGTTGCATGATAGAAAACACATAGGGTTGTGACTCACTTCTCAATTCTTATTCAATGAGCACTTTCCATTATGCAGAGTGTAAAAAAACAATGTATTGAAGTTTAGCTTCATATTTTATAACAACCCTTAGTTTGAGTAAACATTGCATTTGAATATCTCCATATGTTTGGAACAAAAAATGCACATAATAGTTGCAGGTTGGAAAACACATTGGGTTGTGACCCACTTCTCAATTCTTGTTGAATGCTTAAGGGTGTATAGTTCGGGGTGGAGTTACAAACATATGAAGGTAAGAAAAATGCACTAAATAATTGCAGGTTGGAAAACATAGTATGGGATGTTAGTATATTCTCTTATGAAACCTGCATAGATTCCAAACATCTCCTCATTTATTCAATATGACAAAAGTTGATAGATTTCTCCCTTCTCCCAGTATAAGGGCCATGGTAGAAAATCCCAGCTACCACTCTCTTATTCTTATGTAAAGCATTACCTTTCATATGTTAATTCCAAAATTTTGAAAATATTAATATTTAAAATGGAACTATAATCTTGCATTTCCTTTTGATGGGCAGCAAGTTGAGGAACACATGTATTGTGATGTTCATCTTTTATTAACGCTTCAAGCTTGCACATTTGTAGTCTTTTTTTGACTCTAGAAACCAATTTAGTCAATGTATGGTGCTCATTTTTGTGATGTATATTTTTAAAAAGAGAAAGATCATAGGACTTTGGGTGTAGGTGAGATTTGAAATGTGAAAGCCTCTTTTCCAATGGCAACCTTGTTGTAATTTTTGCTTCAATTCTTGCTAGCATTTTCTGACGAATAACATGTTGAGAGTTTGCTTGAGACAATGGATGAAGTTTCCTTAACAATTCACCTCCTCGCCTATGACTTTCACCACTAAGAAGACCACTTGGCTTAAAAATTTCCCCTTTGCAAAATTTGAATTGATGCAAACTCATGCACTATGATATACAAATTACATAGTTGCTTCAATTTAATCTTCATACGCAACAAGATATAGTGGGAGCCTTGCATTTCCATTGCTCAACAATTTGGCTAGTGATTTTTGAATTGTTGAGTTTAATGTACTAACCCTTCTATTAAGTAAAAATTTCTAATTTTTCACCATACGAGTAAACAAACAAGTAACAAACCATTGCAATAATTTTTTTTATTTTTCTTTATTGATAATTTCTAGTCAAGATGCATAACATATTACAACATGAATTCCTTTTCATTTAACATAATACATCAATGTAAGAAAACATACATTTACAAACATAGCTCAATGAGATTTAGAACAAATAGTTATAAGATGGTCCAAGATCCTTCCTTTCAAATCTTGGTTCTTCTGTCACCTGTCGTGGAGGACAAGCATCACTCAGGTGCTTTTCCCTATTGCAATCCCCCACACATCTATCATTTGATATATGGTCCTTCCCTTCAATGAAGATATTGGTAGAGTAACCGATAATGACAACCAACTGAGCATAGTGTTGTGTCCTACATGACTAGAACTTGTAATCCCACAATCTCTATCTGGCATGTAATACTAGATCATAGCGAACTAATAGTGGAGGTCATCAAAATACTTTGGCCAAAGTGTTTCATTCAGTAAGTTCTACTGAGGTTCATCTATCACATACACTACTCAAGGCCGATTTGACTTAAGGCTATCTTAAGCTACACATAGGTATTTCCTTCAATGGATAGTCCATCATCCCAAATAACGTACAACCATATTAATCTACTTGGAATAAACCTACTTAACTAGTAACTACACAAGCGAGGTATTTTCGTTCAATGGATAGTCCTTCATTCCAAAGATAACCTATATACTTGGATAACCCTACTTACTCGTAAGTATTTAAACTCCCTCCCATACTAGATTATATCTCATAGGAGTAAACACAAGCTTTCCTAGTTAAATCAATAACCTAGATAAATACACCATATGTTCTTTTCATGTTCAATCATACCTAGTATAATGGGTGATCCCACAATAGTGGTTTACAATTTTTGGCTAAACTGGACACTAAAATAAATTTTTTTAACTAAATCTTCACTTTCGGGCACCTATAGCGGCTAAACCTTGAGGAATTTGTAGATGATGCAAACTAGAGTTTCATGGCATTTTGTCTATAGATTCTAAATATATTTTTTTCAAAAAATTTGGAATCAGATTGCACTTCTTTTTCCATCAGCCTCAAAAACTAGTTTTTTTTCATAATTTAACAACATTTTTAAAAAGTAACGCTCACCATATAATGCATAAATTTTTTTTCCATGAAGGGTACAATTCTAATTCTTTTGAATTTAGATTTTTAACTTCGATATCTAGTGATTCCACTTGGTTAGATAGTTTTTTGATTGAATATTTTTTCTTTAATCAAGTTTCAAAGTTAAACCAATTACAATTCAGACATAGTGCGACTGTATAATGTGTAACTTTTTTGTATGTATCAAAATTCAATTTTTTTTTGTTGGATCAAGGACTTCAATATATGGTGCACTCATATTTTTCAATTCTTTTTTTTGATAATCTACTAGTTTTCCACATGTATAGAATAGAGAGCTTGATTTTTGGTGAAAAATCTATGTTTAATAAAACTAAAAAAATAAATAATAAAACCAAAACATATTAAAATTATATTCATTAGATAGCTCATTCCAAGGACTACCTGATTCTAGTTGGTTCTATGAAGTATCCATGATTTTCATCTTCAAACCGAGCTCCAAAGTGCAAAAAATTTGATTTTTTTTGTGAACAAGGTCAAAAATCAGGAAAAGGGGGGGTTCAAACGAATCCATAGCGGTTCAAGCGAACCAAGGTTCATTCAAATCCTAGTTCATTCAAACCTTGGTTCATTCAAACCCCCTTCCATAAATGGGTTTCCATTTGGTTTTTTGGATGATTGGTCTGTACATCCATTAAATGGGTTCACTCGAACCCTAGTTCGAGTAGACCCTCATTTGGTTCATTCGATCCAACTAGTTCGTTTGAACTCCCAAAATGATTTTTTTTTGCATGGGGTCATTTTTTACAAGTTTTCCTTCCTCATTCGAATTGTAAACCACTTTTGTGGGTTTACCCATATAATACCTATGATAAACACCCATCTCCTACTATGGATTACTTGAAACACAATATGAAAACAACATAATAGCTCCAACATTCCTTTTCAAAATAATCTACATTACCTAATGCATATATTGGAAAAGAAATATCAACCATGCATGAAAGACACATCAATCAAAGTAAAATAACAAAGAAAAAGATATCCTCATGCCTGTTATTGCTTATCCAACTAAAGACAACAATGCAACCCTCTTTAATAGCAATTAGCTTGATAATCAACTTCTCATAAAAAACTATATCTCACTTGTTGATAGCTTACTTATCTCAAACAACAATGTTACCTCTTACACATAATAGAACACTCTCAATATCTCACTCATAAAATAATACAAGTATGGCTAGTAATAACTTAGGAATAATGAACTGCAAAAGATTTATAATCTCTTGGGAAAGAATGTGTCCCTCACAAATGAAATGGTTCATTTATTTATAAAGAAACCAAGAAACCTCAAATCCTATAGTTTAGGCATGCTAATAGACAACAAGCTTCATGCATAGAAACATATGAAACCTATCAAAAAGTTGGTGAATTCTCAAGCTAATACTCAGCTTATTCACCTATAGGGTGACTTGTTTTGTGACAAAAATCTAAAGACTTATTCAATCAACATATACATAATTCAAATTGTCACATAGAAAAGACTTCTACAACAATTCAGACTCAAAGGTGGCGCCAATTCCAATTCCTTTTCCTTCATATTTGGTGTGGTTAAACTTAGTCAATTCCAATTTTATGGCATTAGGTTTCCATCAATCCATATGGTGGATGAATCAACTTGGTAGTTTAATACATTATACAAAGTCAAGCATAGTCTCAATAAAGGCGTCGACCAAGTCAAGCATATAATAGACAACAATATCAAATGTAATGTAATGACTTATATCATGTGTCATTAAAAATGCTAATCAATTTACACTTAACATTCATAAGTTATTAAATCAGCTACATTTGACATAGTCGATATCGACCTCCATTTCATAGTCTCCATCGACTACAAAATAGCCTTTAATATATCGGCTTTAAAAAATAAGAGATAGTCAATTTTAATTAATATATATAATACGTTAAATATATATTATTATATATATTTAATATATATTTTATACATATATATATATATATATATGTATATAAATATATATATATATATATATATATATAACCATTAATATATATTTACACATTTTTACATATATATATATATATATATATATATATATGTATATGTACATATATGTATAAATGTACATGCCCCTATGTACACGTATGTGTAGGCATATCTATATCGATGCATCTATATGAGCATGTCCATTTGCGAATGTACGCATGTATCGATATACATATACATATGGATAGATGTATATACTATACACACACACACACACACACACACACACATATATATATATATATGTTCACATCTGTTTCACATATAGCCATTTATGATTACCATCATATTGATAAGTGTTTACATGTGGTACATCTATACATATGTATATATGTGTTGTTAGATCCTATTGACATGCATATTCATATATATAAACATACTTCCACGTACATACCACTAGTCAATATAATCATAATGGCACAAGAAAGATCCCAAAAGCTCAAATAGATAAACAACACTTAATGCATGTAGAAGTAAACAAGACCCTTAAATGCAAACATATGACTAGGGATGACTTACCTATTACCCACAAACTAACTTAGCTCAATCATTCTAATGTGGTGTGTGTATATACTCAGATTGTTTACTTTTACTTGTTACCTGACCAATGTCTTCTCTCAAGTGATACTTCCCATCCACCTGGAGGAATGGAACACATATCTGCATCCACTAAAACATGCACACGATATTCAATTATTCATAATATATGCAGTATACATAAACATCTCCAAAGTTAGAATAATAATAATTCAATAACCTTTCATTCACTTATATGCAGTATCTCACCATGAATAACATCAACTGAGGTAATATCAAATGAGACAACATCAAATGAGATAACATTCATATTGATAACTAGGTCCAAGCATAATTTATTCCTCTCCAGAATTCACATTACATTCATATTTACCTTATGTAGTAATAGTGAATAGTAACTACACAATTGGGGTGTAGCATTAAGAAAATGGTATGGGCTTGGATTTTGTTTAAAGGAATAATCGTTACTCTTGTATGTAGATGTCCTATTTGAAGTGGGAGCTTTCCTATTTGTTTTGTATCCACTACCACATTACACAAATTCCCTCCTCCAGCAACCTCCAATGCAACTATTGTTGTGGCATCTTTAACTTTTATAAGCTGTGTAAAAACACTTTTGACAAGTTTGACCTATCAAAATTCTTTGCAGGACTATTATAGGTAAATTGAACATTTCCTAATCAAGCCTTGAGGAGCCTAATATCATCCTTCAACTTGGGAACTATGTAAGATTCTTAGAAACACTCATTTTCTAATGTCTCCATGTGCTCTTCTTCATGCGAAACACCTTCAATTGTTGTCTTTGTTTTCTCAAATTCCTATCTTTTAGATTGCAGCTCTCTCCAAACAATGTTAAGCTCCTCTTATTTTGACCATTACAACTTATTATTTTGTTTAATTCTATTTCTAATTGGTTTATTTTAGTCTTTGGTTGTTTTGCTCCACTTTCAACACTTCCAACTATTGCTTTTGCATCTACAAATTGATTATTGGTATGTTTTTGTTGGAGTTATGGATAGACACTGAGAGGGGGGGGGGTGAATTAGTGTCAAAACTTTTTCAACTTCGACCAAGATTTTTAATTTTGATTTCCTTTTCTTTCAACAATAGAGTAGAGTAATCACTTTTGAAAGCACAAAGATATGACAACATTAACTCAGTCTATTAGACAACTTATGAAAATATGATTTGACTGAGATATATTGCATTTGCCAAAACAGTTATGGCTAACATTGATTAACAATCAAAGCTTGATGACAGTGCAGGTGCAACTCATAAGACTGTGCAAATGATGATCAACATTATTGACTCACTTCTTAAACAATTGAGTTGAATGTAGCTTTAAAGACAAGAAAGGTATTGAGACAACAAACACCTTTATCAAATTATAACTATTCTTGAGCAATGAATCAAATGAGAAATTTTTAAGCTTCCTTTTGAATTAGACTCTTTAGCAATGACTTCTGTAAGATATTTGAACTAAATATTTGCAAATATGAAGGAACTAACATTCAACAATGTTCAAACTGATAAAAATTATCACAACCAAGAAACATTATGACATCAAAACAAAGAGACCATAAGACAAAAGGATATGCCGAGTGGAAAACCCTCCTGGGGTAGAAAAACCACTCCTAAACTGCCTTACAGGCTTAATCTTCAAAAACCACTGTTAACAATGCCTTATAGGCTAATTTCTGAGCACCAACTCAAGGAGCACCAACCCCTCATTTTGAAACACCAATTTCAAGGAGCACCAACCCCTCAAATTATTTTCAAAACAATAATAATATTAGAGGATCTCTCTATTTTCTAGTAAGCTCAAGAAACTCAACACTTTTATCTACCTAATACCCTAAGAATCCAACTCTATTCTGCATCATGTTTTCCAAATTTTGTATTACAGAGTTTTCCAATACATCTCTTGATACAACCAAAATAACTGTCTTAGAATTTCTATCCAGCCCCTTTTTCAGTATTCACAACACTGCATTTTATACATCTTTTCCAGTGTGTAGTTTTCAAAGAGATTCGGGGTCAAAGGAGAGCTAAAACCTCCTTTCTATTTTCAGGAAAAAGGATACCATAAAAAAAAATGTCTGCAAGAGTAACACCTATGCAATAGGCTATCAATAAACTGACAATCATAAATCAAAGTTCCTTTTTGAAACTGGAAATTCCTTTCACAAAAACTAGATGCTTCATTAAAACAAAATACTCTTTTGAAACTATTTTCAAAATACCCATATGCAAAATCCAATAATTTATGTGCTAAATCAAGAGATTTCAAAATGTAACTGATAGATTCTCATCAAAACCACGACTACCTAAAATAGAAAATCATAAACTCAAAGAATATTCTGCCATGTAACCATTCTGAGATTCAATGCCAACCAATGATGTTGGCCTACAACTATATTTAGAAATTCCCATGTCAGCCATAGTGTTTGAGTCTTCGTTAAGCATTCGCTGATACATCTAGATAGTCCTGCCGAAGGCAATTAAATAATCAGTCATTCCCCTTATTTATCACTTTCGCCATGACCCATCAGAGTCGGGAAGACCTCTCGCATACCACATTATGTTTCACCGAAAGCGCTTTTATTTCTTATAAGTCGCTGTGACATTCTACTGTCAGGGAGACATTTCGTAGATAATGCTTTGTTTTACTGAAAGTCATCCTTTCATTCAGTGTTGCTAAGGCAATTCATAATCAAGGAGACCTTATGTAGATTTCATTAAGTTTCACTGAAAGACTTTATCCATTCTAAATCATTGAAACAAAAGCACACTTTCGTCGAGATGTATCCTTCATCCTCCTTCGCTAAGACAATGCATAGTCGGGGTGACTTCTCGTAGAGCATCCCGTGTCTTACAGAAAGCCCACGTGATCATTCCTGTTTGCCGAGACAACTCAATGCCTATGTTGACAAGGTCCTTTTGTATTCCATCGGCGAGACCAGAGGTCACTCGCCCAGACCTCACACCGAAAACCCTAACTCTTACTGAGATGTATACCTTTATGTTTTCGGTCGGTATAAGAAATCAATCTCACCAAGAACTTTCTTCGTTGCACACGAGTCATACCGAAATGTTCCTTTTGTTTTATGCATCACTGAGACATATCAATGTCGGGGAGACCTCTCGGAGAGCACACTATGTCATACCAAAAATATTTATCCACTCTACGTCACTGAGACAATACCAACCTCTTGCCGAAAGCCCCTCATAAGACTTAGTTGGAAAAACCTGGCGGGTTCGCTATGACATTACACCGAAGCTGAGACCTCTTGCCGATATGCAATTTTTCCACCAGCGGTCGGCAAGACTAAAGTAAGTTCACCAAGACATTACAACGAAGAAAAACCTCTCACCAATGAGCACCCTTTGTTTCCAGTCAGGGAGATATGATGAGTTTGCTAGGACATCATTCCGATGGTATAACTCATACCGATATGATCCTTTTTTGTCGCCGAAACAATGGAGAAGTCCTGCCGAAAGCTGCCTGTAAGTAAAATCCAATTGTCATGACATTAGAAACATCTTGCCGATAGGCAACACAAATGTTTATAAGTAAATGGATAGGGTAGACCTTGGAATTCTCATGCTGATATGTTCTTGTCACTGAAACAATGTACAAATAAGATAACCTAAGACTGCACGAAGCTTAAACTGAATAGTACCATAAGATATAAAATTCTGAATGTAAATTGTCCACTGAATTCCAAGACATGTAAACCATATAGACAAAATTGTACCAAGATAAAGCATGAGAAACCAATCTGAAACTTCCAACAAGTAGAATCAACTGAAAGGGATTTTGTCATCAAGGACAAACCATATGATCACAACTGAGAACCAATAGTTTTTCCTTGTCACCACTGCTCTTATCTCTTAGCACCCTCTGTTATTCCTTTTCATGTTCTTCTAACTTCTTTTTCATATCTTTAGCTTCAAGCTTTAGATAAGCTACTCCCTCATCAACCCTTAGGACAGGAGCATCCCTTTCTTGGATAGAGTTTGGAATTTCTTTAATACTTTTATACATTCCTTTGCAACTACTTTTATGTAAGTTTTTACAGTGTCTTTATCATTAGAGTATGCAAATTTTTCTTTTGGAAAACTCATTACGAAACTGTTTTCCTTTCCAGATAAGGCAAGTTCATGCCTACACCCAACTAATTCTCTTTTTCTACACTTAGATCTAGTTTTTCCTTTACCTTATCATCCATTTCCAATTGTATTTGTTCCATGAAATTGCTAACTTCAAGAATGCTTGGCTTCATTTGTTCAACACCACTTATAGCATCATCTATATCTTTCTTTGCTTGCACAAATTCATATGCAATACAAAACCTTTCAAGTTAATCCAAATCTGCATTGTCATTTTCCCCTTGCACATACTGCACATGCTCCTTAAATTCTCATAAGCAAGAACAACCTCTTCAGTCAATACATTATCTATCTCATTCACTTTGGTCTAGTTCTTCCCAAGTGTTTTTAGAGAAGATTCCTTTTTCATTACATACTTGCTAGTACATCCTCTCATTTTTTAATAGAATTCTCATAACAAATATTTTTGGAATTTTGTTTGATTTTTTCTAGGCAAAGGGAAAGATTTTTGAATTTATTGAATACTTTTATGTACCTTTGCAACTGATTTTTTCCCAACTTTGAGAATGTATTTATGATTACATAATTCATATACATTTATTTTAACAAGTTATTTGCAACAAGTGTATTTATAATTACATAATTCATATGTTTCAAATAAGACTTTTATGTCTCCACCCAACTGATTCTATTTTTTTGCACTTAGATCTGGTTTTACAATAGTAAAGCTTTCCCCCCCAAAAATTAAAATGATATTACACCAACAACAAAAAATATATTTTGTCCCTTGACATATAAATTAAAATAAAGGGAAAGGTAGTCATATGTAACCTTACACTACTTTTCAAACCTTTGCCTTGTGCACTAGGAATAAAAGAGATTGCAACATGTGACATTTCAATTTTATCATTCCATGAGTATCACCCACCATTAATAACCTCTTCAATATGTGCACAAATAGAAGTTAGAGTAGTTGAAGAACATATTCAGTAGTAGTAAGAGGTAATTTCTATTCTTTACGAGAACTTGATAATGACACATATTAAAAAATCAACAAGTTGATCCACACAATAGTGAAAGGAGTTTTGGAGTAAGAGATTAGTTTTTTGTATGATTAAAACCATATGAATAGATGCCACTAAAATAATAAAAAAGGATAAAAAGTATGCACCTAAATATTATATCCCTTATAATATTTTGTAGAGGATTTATAGTGTTTCATAAAATTAAAGTTACCTATGTCAACAAAAATACATCTAGTCTCTCATGTTTCCTATTGAAGAAGGTTATAATATAAAGAGTTTCATCCCATAATAAGTTACCAAAACTTGATGAGGAGGGAAAAATGATTTTAAAAATTAAGGGAATCCTTAAAAAACTCACTAATAGGTTATGAACAAGGGTAATCATAGAGTATTTGATCAAGTGGAAGAATTCTCTAGTTGAATATGCTATGCTAAAAAATAATTCTTCCATGTAAAAGAATCCACATTTGACTTTTCTTTATCGTTAGACTATGCCGATGTTTCTTTTGGAAAGATCATTAAAGAACTTGTCTTCCTTTTTAGATAAGACTTTCATGTCTCCACCCAATTGATTCTCTTTTTCTGCACTTAGATCTAGTTTTATAATAGTAAGTGGGTTGCAATTTTTATAACACCTAGGGTTTGCCAATTTATAGTTTTAGAAAACAATATCCATGTAACTAAGACCTTTTTTTTCATAAATACACTATGATATTTATTTATTTTCTAAAGTAGTGGATGAAGTAGTAGTTGCAAGTAAAACACAAAAAATACAAAATATAATTCGAAGTTGTTATCTTTCATTGAACTTTTGTGTTTCAAAATAGTAATACAAAATACAATTTGAAGTTGTTATCTTTAATTGAACATTATTCTTTGCAAACATTTGATGGATCCTAGTCAGATTCTGTATTTTTTTTTTCGGCTTGATCTGAACAACAGGGGCATCCTAAGCTAATATTTTGAATAACCTTTTGATCTATTATTGGCATTGGCACGGGGTGGTCTATTAATATGCGGAGGGCATGAAACACCTCCTGCATATCTTCTTCAATATGTTGCTCCACTACACATACCATGTAATTGCATTGCTTGGTCATAAAAACTAGGACCATCATGCTATAGGCTTCTACTAAAAGCTTCTCTTACACACCTCATCTTTGAGTATGATTGAAGCAAGGAAAATGAAAATATGACACCGATGGGGTATACAACCTCATCAACATCATATCTTTCCAATGCTTGGTCCAACTGTGTTGTATTTACCACTGAATTGTAGACATACTTACACAGAATGTGGAGCATAGTTTAGCTTGTGAGTAGGTCCATGTATTTATAGAGGAAGCCACATGATACATCAGCCACAAAATAAGGGAGTGCAGGTTCCATGGGCATCAAAAAGCTGCCAATCTTGCAAATCACGTTCCATAGACTCACAATTGAATTTAAATGTACAATGCAACATCTTTGTCATGAATGAACTACCATTGTTTTCCAGAGATTCACTAGGAAGCTAGTAGATTTGAATCCTTGTGTTCAACATCTTCAGTTGTACTGTGAAAAAAGGAAAAAGACGTAAATAATGGATAACGTTGTGGGTATGTATATAAAAAAAATTACTTGCAACTATTGCTTCATCCACTACTTGAGAAAATAAATAATATTGCAGTACATTTATGAAAACAAAATTTCTTAGTTACATGAATACTTTTTTCTAAAATTACAGATTGAAAAACACTAGGTGTTATAAAATCTACAACCCACTCACTATTGTAAAACCAGATCTAAGTGCAGAAAAAGAGAATCAGTTGGGTGGAGACATGAAAGCCTTATTTGAAACATATGAATTGTGTAATCATAAATACACTTGTTGCAAATAACTTGTTAAAAGAAACATATGAATTATGTAATCATAAATACATTCTCAAAGTTAGGGAAAAAGTAGCTACAAATGTACATAAAAGTATTCAACAAATTCAAAACTCTTTCCCTTTGCTTGCAAAAAATCAGACAAAATCCCAAAAATATTTGTTATGAGAATTATATGAGATGCTAGTAATAAAAAATAAGAGGACGTATTAGAAAGTATGCAATGAAAAGTAATCTGATCTAAAAACACTTGGGAAGAAGTAGACCAAAGTGAATGAGATAGATAATATATTGAGTGAAGAGGTTGTTCTTGCTCGTGAGAAGTTCAAGGAGCATGTGTAGTATGTGCAAGGGGAAAATGGCATTGCAAAAGTGGATTAACTAGAAAGGTATTGTATTGCATATGAATTTGTGCAAGAAAAGAAAGAGAGAGATGATGCTATGAGTGGAGTTGAACAAATGAAGCCAGGAATCCTTGAAGTTAGCAATTCAATGGAAAAAATACAATTGGAAATGGATGATAATGAAAAGAAAAAACTAGATCTATGTGCAGAAAAAGAGAATCAGTTGGGTGGAGGCATGAAAGTATTATTTGAAAAGGAAAACAAGTTCAGTAATGAGCTTACCAAAAGAAACATCTGCATACTCTAATGATAAAGACACTGCAAAAACTCACCTAAAAGCAGTTGCAAAGGTGCATAAAAGTATTAAAGAAATTCAAAACTCTACCCAAGAAAGGGATGCTGCTATCCTAAGGGTTGGTCAGGGAGAAACATATCTAAAGCTTAAAGAAAAAGATATGAAAAAGAAGTTAGAAGATCATGAGAAGGAATAGCAGGGGGTTTTAAGAGGTAAGAGTAGAGGTGATTATGGAAAACATATCAATTATCAATTTGTAGATGGAAAAGAAATAGTTGGAAGTGTTGAAAGTGGAGCAAAAGAACTAAAGACTAAAATTAACCAATTAGAAAATGAATTAAAACACAAGAAGAAGTTTTCATAGTCAAAAGAAGAGGAGCTCAACATTGTTCGGAGACAATTGCAATCTAAAAAATAGGAATTTGAGAAAACAAAGACATCAATGAAAGGTGTTTCCCACAAAGAAAGGCACATGGAGACATTAGAAAATGAGTGCTTTCAAGAATCTAATACAATTCCCAAGATGAAGGATGATATCAAGCTCCTCGAGGCTCAATTAGGAAATGTTCAATTTACCTATAATGGTCATGCAAAGAATTTTGATAAGTCAAAAATCAAAGGTGTTGTTGCACAACTTATATAACTTAAAGATACCACAATAATAGTTGCATTAGAGGTTACTGGAGGAGGGAATTTTTGTAATGTGGTGGTGGATACAAAATACATAGGAAAGCTCCCACTTCAAATAGGACATCTACATATAGAAGTAACGATTATCCCTTTAAACAAAATTCAAGCCCTTACCATATCTTCAACAATTGAATAATCACCAGCCAAATTGGTGAGCAATGAAAATTATAGCAATAGAAAAAGTATCCTTTTTCCTTAATTTGGGAATCATTTTAATTGAATTAACCTAAGTTTTCCTAAGCTTAATGTTGTAATGTGTTGTAACACATTCACATTGATCTTGGGCCCTCTTTTAATAAAATTTACTTAATTTGTACCCTCTTTTAAGTGTTTTAAAGTGTTGTAACACACTTTCACATTTATCTAGGGTCTCATTAACTAATTGTGATTAATTAGAGTTAATTAGCCCCTTTAATTAAAATTTAAGCTCTAATTGTGACAACTCCCAAAGATCTATCTCGATGCCCATAATTCAAGTTACATATCATCTAATTGGACAAAATTGAGTTCTTAGAAATTGGTGCTAGGACCCATTTTCCCTGGGTGGCGAATGTGTCCTCCCCCTATAGGACCCCCCTTTATCAATATATTTCAAATGGGGTTTTAATGTTCTTTCATCCCGTGAAGGAAAGGTCCTAGAAAATAGTGTCAGGACCCATTCACCCTAGGTGGTGAATGGGTCATCCCTTAATGAGGACCCCCTTTTTGAATTTCATTCAGGTAGGAATTTAATAATGTTTGTTTCCAAATCTAGTGTCGGCTTGAATTTTTTGATTTTTTTGGTTAATCTCTTGATTTAGTATAAATAAGGGGTTAATTCACATTGTTTCACCTAGCAATTTTAAGTGACTTCATGAGATCAAAAGAAAGAGAATTATAGATCATTTTCAAATGCATTTCAAGGCATACTATGAAGAGTTTACTATAGCTTGATTCAACATCATTTCATCATTTCAAGGGTTTAATGCATTCATGCATGTTGTTGAGCTAAGAAATTTGATGTAGAATTAAGGATCTATCGCAAGCATTGTTCACCTCTATTCAAGATCAAGATCTACATTCTTCATGGTCACTACATGTTAGATTGTAGATTTATCTTCCAAGACATCTTACAAGGTATCAACATTGTATCATTTCATGTTCATGCTTCAATTATATTATTTCATCGTTTGGTTTAATTACCTACAAGGGGTTTGACTTAGGAAAACCAATATTCACTAACAATCAACATTTTTTTCTTCCCTTGAGTGTGTGTTTTCATATTTATAGGTTGAATATCAAGTGGAGAAGAAGTTTAGAGCAAAGTTGTCAAAATTGTCAAGTTGCAAGATTGACCTTCAAAGTGCAAGAACAAGGAATTGAGGCTACAAAATTAAGTATAGGTTTTTGGGACTTGACAAGCAAGAATCTTAATGTATAGACATCAAGGAAAATAACCTAGATCTAAGTTTCAAAAATTGTAATAGGGACCCATTTTCCACTAAAGGCGAATGAGTCCTTTGTGCCCTAAAAACAAGCTTCTTCTGGCAAGGTACACACCTCTTTGAACTCTAAAAACTCCCCTCATAGTTGTTATAACAGTTAGGGTCAATTTTTTATTGTTATTTGCATATTTTGGCCCTCATAATTGCATTAATTGTAGTGATTTTTTTGTGGATAAATTCTAGTGGTTTATCTTGATCTTGATAAGCCCTAATTTCTTCACCATCATCATTAATGGTGAACCCCACATATTGAACATTGCAATATTTTTATTTTTGATGTCTTTGCATCTTAGATTACATCTTGCACTCATTTGCACCTCATTTGCATTGAATTGAGATCTCAATTAGGGTTTCTTGCATTGCATTCATGATTTTATCTCATTTAGGGTTTAGATTTGCATTGTTTTGTATCTCTCTAAATCTAAAAAATACAAAAAAAATGGTCATTGTGCATATCATTTAGATCTCATTTATTTGCATTTGAAAATTTAAAAAAAAATCATTTCAACATAGGTCCTTGCATTCATCTTTTCATTGCATTTTCACATTGCATTTTTGAAAAATTTGAAACTAAAACTCACTGCCTCAAACTTGGAGCTAAAAGACATTACTAAAAGCTTGCAAATCATTAAAAAATAGTTTAAAAATACCTAAACTGTTAGAGTAAAGGTTTTAACTTAATTATTTTAATTAAGTTACCTTTATTCCTCTCTTAAGATTTCACTTTAGTTTGCATATTGTGACATTTAATAATTATATTAATTATTAAATGTCTACCTATTAGGGTCACTTTTAGGTTTTTCATGATCTCCTTTTAAGGATTGATCTCTTTGTATTAGTTCATTCAGTCAATGCAATCGAGTAAAAGCACAAAGTTGTGTTACACTTTATAAAGGAAACGATCAACGTTGATCCAATTTTTAAACTTGAATCACTAAAACGTGGCAAATATGTTTTGAATTTTAAAATGATGTAAACTAGTAAAATATGTATTTTTTAGTATATTTTATGTTTGTATTTTCAAAAAAAATTAAAAAAATTATTTTAAACTAGTTTTTAATAAATTAAAACTATAATTTAGTTGCTGGTAAAATGTTGAAAAATGAAGTTGCATGGGATGTCAAACTTTTTATAGTAAATTTTATTTTTCTTCTTTCAATTTTTTTGTGTGTATTTATAACTTGAAATTTTAGTGCATGGATATTTTTTTTCTAATTTTGATAAATATATATTTTTAAACAAATATTAAAATGTGTGTGAATCAAAAAACAACTATTTTCATTAGATGTCAACTTTCATATTAAATATTTATCTAAAATGGGAAAAAAATATGCTATCTTAAAATAGATTCTTTTATCTAGTGCATCATATGTTTTTCAATTTTTTTTAATAAGTTTTAGTATTTTTCCTTGGCATAGTTATCAACCTAATATTTTGTGCTGATAACCTTCTTTTAGTAAAAATAAAAAATTAAATATAAAAATTAATTAAACTATTAAAATAAATATATTTTTGAAAACTGCACTTATGGATCTACAAAAGGGTATTTTTATATTTTTAAAAAAAATCTATTTACATTAACATGAGTTATTGAAACTTCAAGTTTTTCAAATAATTTTATTTTTTTGGTAAATTGGACTCAAAGTGGTGCTCCATATATTTTTAGCCATCAATTTTAGTTGAAAAAGTTGTGGAAGTATCTAAGTTAGCTAGAATGAATCTTACTAGATCATATGTTTGACCAAAATTGATTTTTAGTTAGAAATACTTAAATCCAATTGCGCTGATAAGTTGGCTGAAAGTGTGACACAACTTTGTTCTTTTACCCAATATCTCTTGAAGCTTGTAGATCACCCTTGCTTTTTTGTCTCCATCTTTTCCTTTCTGTGACAGGTTATTTGCATGCAGGTGATCTTCGGGGTCTATGAAGTTGGCTTTCTCAACTTCTACATAACCAAGACCCATTCACCCTTACTAGAAAATGAGTCCCTGATCAAGTCAAACCTAAACCTTCTGGCATTTGAAAAGGCATTAAAAATTATCCTGAAATATATAGAAACATCCTATAAAAACTTAACAAGGATCCATTCACCCTTACTGCTGAATGAGTCCCTGTTAGATACTAATCTGCATTTTCTAGAAGTTAAAATCTTAGTTTTAGGCTTCTATTTTATGTTGTTACTTCCTATTTCAGTTTCCTAATTTGTTGTTTCATCAAATTCATTGCATTTAGCTTATATTTTTTCATTTTAGTGCATTCTTAAAATTCAAAATTGCATTCAAAATTTTCATTTCTAGCTTATTGCATTGTGTAATCAATAAATTGCATTGCTTAGAATCTAAAAATTACATTTTATTCTAGATTTTTGTATTAGCTCTTCCCATTTAAAGGGTTTGCACACTAGGGTTGTAAAACTTGCATGAGCTTTACAAGTTAGTGTCCTATTTGCAATACTATTATAAGATGAAGTTCAAGGCTCTTGTTGTCCCACAGTATCTCACTTCTTGGGATTTCTGACTCTCTTTTAAATAGTGTTGTTAATCAACCCTCCATGGCTCAAGATTTGTATACTTCCCTTCAAATCTCACCAGATGACCTAAACAATTGGATGAAACATTCAAAAACTTACAAGCCCATATCCTTAGTGAATGCATAGACATTAGCTTGGTTCCCATTATACAAAACCTAGGAAAGTGATTGAAACTAGAAACAAAACAAAAAATTTCTATAGCCTTAGTCACTTCATTCATAACTATTGGAATAAGCAAAACAATAATGATATACTTGCCACAGTCAATTCTCCTAGTGAAACTAAGAATAATGTTAACATGGAGGATTATCATATGAAATCACATCCCATAGATAAAATGATAGCATTTATCAAAGCTAAACCTCGTAAGGGATCAACTAAAAAGCCTCTTAACATTGATTTCTCACAAAACAACATACTTGAATGTGCACCTAATGGTCCTCTTTACATAGTTGGCCAAATCAATGAGAAGCCCACTAATGGGATATTAATTTATCCCATATGTGGAGAGAATTTCATAACTGAAGAATTCTTATATGTGCATGAACTATATCAAGATAAATATGACATACCAAAAGTATGGATCAAGATGCATAATGGGTTTGCTTTCCCTATGATAGGCTCGATAGATCTCCCTTTAAAAATGGGACCGAAAACATTAACTGTCTCATTTTCCATCATTCTAAAATTGGACCAATTATGTGTGAAGCTAGGCTATCCATGGATTCACTCCATGAATGTTGTCCCTCCGGTTGTGCATGAATGTCTAAAGATTCCATTTGAAAATGATATCTTTACTATGCATCATAGTGGATTTAATCCTACATTGGCTCGAGGGAATTTTTCATTAGATTTCTTTTGGTTGAGCCTATGGAACCTATCAAGCCTCATGAGGATTTATTTTTCAAATCATATCAAAAGTTCAAGGAAAAGAAAATAGAAAAAGTATCCCTTAGAAATATGCCTCAACCTATAAATGAAACACCTATCCTAGAAAAAGCAATGATTGAACCAAAATCCCTTTGAAACATATAAGAACAACCTATAGAAAAACCTCTTGCAATTTCCTACAATAGACTGTGAGATGACACAAACAACCCTGTAGTCCCTCCTAGAGTCAAACAAGTTTACAAAGTCAAAGAGAAAGCAATTGAAAAGCCTACTATTGTTTCCTCTATTCCTCCCAAGGAAGAGAAGGAACCTATGATTGAAAAACTCACTCTTACATAAACACAAATTGACAATAGATTAAAATGAAATTGAAGTGCTATAGAGTGTAGGCATAGATGACATGGTATTTCTCATATATTACAAACTAAAGAAGACAAGAAAAACATATAAAATCAAAACCCAAAAATTCCTGAAGCAATGCATGATGATTCCATTCCCTCACCGAAGCATAAACTAGAACATTCTGTGGAAATTTTCATTCAACCTCCTATTGTGATAAATCTAGATGATGACATTGACATAGCAAAGATTAATGAAAAAGTGCATGATGAGTTGAATACATTGTTTTCTTCTTCTATGAGCTTAGATGAAAAATCTCCTAAAAAGAGTGTTGAATTTGGTGCTTCCCCTAGCTTGGCACTTTCTCTTGTCCCTTTGTCTAGTTGTCTGACTTCCATTTCTATCGATCGAGATTGGGATGTAGATGACTTGCACTAGGTTGAATCACATGTGCCTTACTAGTATTTTTCTTGTTCATTTTTCTTTATGTGATTGCATGTGCGTAATGTGATCCATCGTGATGTTTCGTTTGATGTATATCTCTTTGTTTGTGCATTCCTCTATATGTACTTTCATTTTCCTATATGTGGTAATCATTTCATTTGTCTTGTGTTTTCATTTTGGGGATGATGCAAGGCATCGATACATTTAAGTCTCTTCCATGTTGACCCAAAAGCTTTTCTCTTTCATTTGTCTTGTGTTTTCCTTTTGGGGATGATGCAAACCATTGATATATTCATGTCTCTTCCATGTTGACCCAAAAGTATTTTTTTTCTTTGTTTTTTCTCTCTTCATGTCATTCTTCTAATTCTATGAGTATTTGGGGAATGATGAAAGTTACATGCTCTATGGAAACATTGTAGAAAAAACATATTGACCTTGAATCCATAGATCCCTTATGTATTTTTGGGGTTAACCCTTTCTCTGCTATTTCATGACACAACTTATTTCGGAAACATATGACTTGGCATAGGGTTTTCTGAGGAAAGCTCTCATGTCTTAGGAAAAACATTTGGCTACTTTAAAGCAATTGCTCACAGTAATGGTGTAGAAACCACTTTAAAGTGGGGGCATACATTGATGGCATATTTTTAAAAAATTTCATGGCATGATTTTTCTTTTTTCTTGTAATGTAACCTCTTCTTGGTGGTGTCATTGGGTTTGATTTCCTCCAAGAGTGTATGATCTACTTTCATGTCATGATGCGAACAAGGCATCCCATGAGTGATGATCTGACACCCTTGAATTTTCCTCTCTTGGAGACATTAGGTGTGATTCTCCCTAAGAGGAAGACCTTTACATGAACAAAGAAAAATCCCCTTTAACAAAAAATTACATACATGGAATACAAAATCATTACATTGTGGTGCCTTATCAAAGTTGTCAGGAGGATAACTTCGATATGGTATGAGAGGATAATATGATTCTCTCATTTGCCACCTCATTGGCATAACTCACCTAGTTGATAGACTGGGGTAATTCCACTACCCCAAAGTGAGTAGTATATGTTATAGAAAAACAACCCCATTCTAAATTGTGTTGGGATGGTTGTGCTTGATCCTTTTATTTTTATTTTTCTTGGCCTTTGATAGGGTGTGATTATGTATCTTTGTTATTGTTTCATACTTAATTTTCTTGAATCTCTACTACAATATGAATTTGGCATGGGGTCATCCTTTCACTAAAGTGGGGGGAAAATGTTAGAAACCAAGATTAGACATGATAACCATAAAATACATTCCACGAGAGAAAAATAGAAAAAGCAGAGCAATTTGCATGAAGATGTGCAAATGAATATTATTCAAGAAATGAGAAATTACAAGAGATGAATTACTTTATAAAATAAATGTATGCATAACCCTAAAGGTTAAACCTAATGTTGACCTAAAATTAGCTCAACTAAATAAAGCTTACTTATTAATTAAGTAAAATAATTATTACCTAAGTAAACTTAATAAAGTGTAATTAAATAATTAATTACACCAACACCCCCCTTAAGTGCAACTTAGGGAGACTAAAAAAGAATGCACCTAATGCTAGGATGAAAGCATGAATGTATGAATGGGTCCCAACTACAAGGCCATGTTAGGTACCCATGTACAAATGAAATGAATGGGAAAGAGGGGAAAACCCAGTGGGACAAAAACCCCCCTCAATGAGATGTCTTGTTGCAAAGAAGCACTGGAAGAACACTAGAATCCTGAATCTAGCAAGCAAGGAAAGATACCTCTATTTACAAGAAACTGTATGAGAGTCACGGAAGGACTCTGGTGGAATCATGATAATGCAACAATAGACCCAATGCCAAGGAACATTGGAAAACTCACAAACTGGAACAACCCTGGAATCTATGAAGCAACAATAGATGAATAAATGATGTCCCCCATAAGAGGGAATGATATGATAAAATAATCTAGAAGCTATGTGTATCTCAATGTCAATGCCAAATTGTGACTAAAACTGATCCATAGGAGTAAGTACCATGAAGATTCTGGAACATTAACCATAAAATGAATGACCCTCAAACTGAGATGTGACCTGATGTGAATTTGATATGATTCAGGATCATTAACCATAGGCTCTCAATCTTATATGTGAACTGATGTGAACCAAAATGTGTCAAGCTATGAGCAAGATGTGGCCAAAATAAACTATATAATCCAGATACAACTCATACGAGTTGTCATCAATATGAAGATGAGATCAAAGCACATGCAATGCAACTACACTCTAATAAAATCATTATGCAAGAATCCCCCATGATGGAACTTTATATAAGTTCATTTATTACAACACCCCATGATTGTAAAAGGAGAACATGCAAAACATGCATAGATTAAAGAGAAAATGTAAACCTAGTGCATGAAAACAAGAAAGAGTGCATGCACAAATCAATGTTCACATCTGCCTCCATGATAAAAAAAATTGACCTCAAATCTATGTAGAGGACTGAATCAACTTTCTAGTACCATTTGAAAGGCAAAAAATAGATAACTGAGGCAAAAGATATGCCCTCCGAAGTGAAAACTACTTCATTTGAGTTCAGGGACCTGAAAAATAAATCTAGAGAAAAATTAGAAAAAAATACCTTCACTACAGGATCGAGCTTAGAATAAGCTTTCCAACAGTATCTTTTTTGTGAAAAAACAACACTGTATGCGAAAGTTATGCTTGATTTTGTGAAAGTACTCCAAAAAGGCCAATAAGGCCTATAGGCAGCCCATGGGGCTAAAAAATTGGCTCCTGGTCGCATGCAAGACTAGGGGGCTAGGATGGAGCCCCTGGTCACCCATGTTACCATGACAGGGGCTGGGATAGCCACCGAGGGCTAGGCGTTGAGCGCTTGGTCCTCCAAAGGACTGTCGGCTGCGTAGAAGGGCTCGTGGGGGCTGAGGGAGGAGTCGGTTGAGTGGCGATGTGGCGGCAGTGGTAGGTAGGTGGCCGCCTGGTGGTGGCTAAGCAATGTATATTTTTTTGAATGGGTAGTCCTCTTTTAAAGCATTTTTAAAATTTTACCTCATAATGCATGTTGGGGAGGCCGTACGACCTCCCTGGAAAAAACAAATTGCCTCTCGGATCAACTGCTCCAAAATTGACCAAACAACAGGCATTCTTAGGGTTTTTGACCACTACAAACATGATGGTGACCTTCGTTTGTTCCCAAAATGCCTTGAAAAATTGGCTACCCCCAAATCTTGCAAAAAAATCATTGAACTTGAAACCCTCACAAATTTGTTCAACGATAACCAAAATCAATGAAACAAAATCCAATCCTGAATTTTTCTAGCACTTTGAATCCAATGGAGATGCCTGATCTGATCCAAAATTCTTCATAAATAAACTCAAGGCATGAAACCCTCGAGGAACCCTAAACATGCTCTACAATTAATTTCTCCAAAAAACTGAGAAGGGGCTGCAAATCAAGGCTCTAATACCATGTTAGAAACCAAGATTAGGCATGCAAACTAGAAAATACCTTGCAGAAGACAAAACAAAAAAAATAGAGCAATTTGGATGAAGATGTGCAAATGAATAATATTCAAGAATTGAGAAATTACAAGAGATGAATCGCTTTATAAAAGCAATGTATGCATAACCCTAAAGGTTAAACCTAATGTTGACCTAAAATCAGCTCAACTAAATAAAGCTTACTTATTAATTAAGTCAACTAATTATTACATAAGTAAACTTAATAAAGTGTAATTAAATAATTAATTACACCAACAAAAAATATAGTAACAAAAAAAGTATCCTTTTTCCTTACTTAATTTGAGAATAATTTTCTTGAATTAACCTAATTTTGCCTAGGTTTAATGTTGTAATGTGTTGTAACACATTCACATTGATCTTGGGCCCCCTTTAATAAAATGTACTTAATTTGTACCCTCTTTTAAGTGTTCTAACACAATTTCACATTTATCTAGGGTCTCATTAATTAGTTGTGGTTAATTAGAGTTAATTAGCCCCTTTAATTCAAATTTAAGCCTTAATTGTGACACCTCTCGAAGATCTATCTCAACACCCATAATTCAAATTACATAACATCTAATTGGGAAAAATAAAGGTCACAGAAATTAGTGCTAGGACCCATTCGCCTTAGGTAGCAAATGGTTCCTCCCTCTACAGGACCCCCTTTTATCAGTATATTTCAAATCGGTTTTTAATGATCTTTCATCCCCTAAAAGCAAGGTCTTGGAAAATATTGCCAAGACCCACTCGCCTTATGTGCAAAATGGGTCCTCCCTTAATAAGGAACCCCTATTTGAATTTCATTTTGGTTGGAATTTAATAATGTTTGTTTCCAGATTCGGTGTCGGCTTGAATTTTTTGAATTTTGGTGTTAATCTCTTGATTTAGTATAAGGGGTTAATTCACATTGTTTCACCTAGAAATTTTAAGTGACTTCATGAGATAAAAATAAAAAGAAAATTATAGAGCATTTTCAAAGGAATTTCAAGGAAGATTATCAAGAGTTTATTGCAGCAATTCAAGATCATTTCATCATGTCAAGGGTTTAATGCATTCATGCATGTTGTTGAGCTAAGAAATTTGATGTAGCATTGAGGATCTATCACAAGCATTGTTCACATCTATTCAAGATCAAGATATACATTCTTCATGGCCACTACATGTTAGATTATAGATTTATGTTCCAAGACATCTTACAATGTATCAACATTACATCATTTCATGTTCATGCTTCAATTACACTATTTCATCATTTGGTTTAATTACCTACAAAGGGTTTCACTTAGGAAAAACCTATTCACTAACAATCAACAAGTTTTTCTTCCCTTGAGTGTGTGTTCATAGATTTATAGGTTGAAGATCAAGTGGAGAAGAAGTTTAGAGCAAAGTTGTCAAAATTGTCAAGTTGCAAGATTGACCTTCAAAGTGCAAGAGCAAAGAATTGAGGCTACAAAATTAAGTGCGGGATTTTTAGGAGCTAACAGTCGAGAATCTGAAAGTGCAGACATCAAGGAAAATAACCTAGATCCCAATTTCAAAATCCCTAACAATACTGAAGGCGAATGATTCCTTTGTGCCCTTGAGATAGGCTTCTTGCAGCAAGCTACACATCTCTTTGAGCTCTGAAAACTCCCCTCATAGTTGCTATAATAGGTAGGGTCAATTTCTAATTGTTATTTATATCTTTTAGCCCTCACAACTACATTAATTGTGGTTATTTTGTGTGGAGAGATTCTAGTGGTTTATCTTGATCTTGATAAGCCCTAATTTCTTCACCATCAGAAATGCAAGCCTGCCACTATCTCTTGTTGTATATGAAGATGAGGGTATCTGCGGGATCATCATGGAAAAAATAGGCCCTTAAGTGGAAAAATAATCAGAAAAATCAGAGTTAGGCAACTTGACGTAAAAATTTGAATCAGTTATCTATATTATTTCAAAAATATGTAAGAATAGAATCTGTAGCAAATTGAATGTAGTTTCTAAAATACTAGGTTTGTTTAAAAAAAGAAATCTATTTGGTGAAAATTTGAAATTTCAATGTAGTAGTACTTAAATTTCAAGGAAAAATAAGAACTAGGTGTCCGCTAATGACCACCCTAACCACAATAAAATGATGAAAAAAATTATAGAAGTTTTAGATATAAGTAAAGGGACTCATGTCCCAATGTGATGCATAATTTTTGTAATTTTTTTCCAATTAAATAATTAATTATGATTTTTTTATTACAAATTTTTTTAAAACTCGTATGTCCGACCACCTTAACTTGGTCAAAATTCATGAAATTAAATTTTTTTTTTTAATCCTATAGTATGCAAAGCATAAATGTGACACATGTTTTGGATTCAAAAAATGTGATACCGCTTGAAAGATATAGATGTTTTCAACCACTCTATCAATCAGACTTTAGTCATAATTTGAATAGAAAATGAATAATAATTACTTATTAAATTCAAATTAAAGCATAATTTATATTGGTGGAAATATGAGAATCTCCTTTAAAAACCCTTTTTGTTTCATCAATTTTGGGTCAAAAAAAATTCGTCAGCCACATACCCATCATATTGCCACTTTTGGCCCATCATGATCTTGCACATACCCATGAAATTAAAGCAACTATGAAATTTGTATATCATAGTGCATGATTTTGCAGCAATTCAAATGCTACAAAGGGGAAATTTTTCAGCTAAGTGGTCTTTTTAGTTGTGTAAGTCACATGCAAGGAGGTGAATTGTTAAGGCGCTTTCATGCATTATCTCAGGCATACTCTCAACATGTTATTCATCAAAACATGCTAGAAAGAATTGAAGCAGAAATTGCAACATGGTTTCCATTGGAAAAGAGGCTTTCACATTTTAAATCTTTCCTACACCTAAATTCCTATGATCTTTCTCTCTTTGAAAACAAAACATCACAAAAATGAGCACCATACATTGACTAAATTGGTTGCTAGAGTGGAAAACAAGCTACAAATGTGCAAACTCAAAGCATTAACAAAAGATGAACATCACAATACACTTGTTCCTCAACTTGTTGTCCTTCAAAAGGTAATGCAACATTATAGTTTCATTCTAAATATTAATATTTTCAAAATGTTGGAATTAACATATGAAATTTAATGCTTTACATAAGAATAAGAGAGCGGTAGCTCGGATTTTCTACCATGGCCCTTGCAGCAAGAGAAGGGATAATTTTGTCAACTTCTATCTATTGAATAAATGAGGAGATGTTTGGAATCTATGTAGGTTTCATAAAAGAATATATTGACATCACTATGTTTTCCAACCTACAATTATTTAGTACATTTTTTTTACAATCATATTGATGAAATTAAAACCTAAAATTTAGTCCACCCAAGAGTTGTTATAAATTTTTTAGGTGCCTTTCATTAAATTCTTAATGTCTAAAAAATACAAGATTTTCATTACAACCATAGTGTCTGTGTATAATTGGACATTGGAAAACACTGTATGCTATAAAACCTACAACCTGCATACTCTTGCATAACCTGCTACATGCAACAAACCAATTAGTTAGTCATCCCTCACCTCCATCTAGTTACTTTTATGTATCCCCCACACTGCAACTCCACCCCAAACTCTACAACCTTGAGCATTCAACAAGAATTGAGAAGTGAATCAAAAACCACTATGTTTTCCAACCTGCTACTATTATGTGCATTTTCTATTACAAACATATGGAGATATTCAAATGAAATGCTTACTCAAACCAAGGGTTGTTATAAAGTATGAAGGTGAACTTCAATACATTGTTTTGTTATAGTCTATAGAATAAGAATTGAGAAGTGAGTCACAACCCACTGTATTTTTCAACATGCAACTATTTTGTGATTTTTTTGTTCCAAACATATGAAGATATTGAAATGGAATGTTTTCTCAAACTAAGGGTTATAAAATATGAAGGTGAACTTCAATACATTCTTGGTGCACTAAATCTTGTAACCTTTATCCTAGGGTCATAATTACTACACCTGCCATTTACTTAGGGACCATATAGAGGTTATAACTCCACTTTTGGTGGACTTGACATGTCATCACCTCATCATTTCCACCTTTTGTGGACACATCATGTGATTATCTCTCCATCTTTGGTGGAGTGATAAGTTTTACTAGTTGTCTCATGTCATAAGATTCTGACACTTGTCATAATCTTATTCCCTTCTATGTTCTCACCTTGGCTATTTAACCAAGGGGTCTCTCTCATTTGTAATCAATCATAATCATTATCATATTAATGACATTGAATACAGTTTATTCTTGTCATAATTTCTCTCTCTTTCTTGTGCTTTCCATTTGGTCCATAGATCTTGGGTGGCATCCATAGCCAATTCTAACATGGTATCAGAGCGTGTTTGGAGCCATTGGAGAGTCTTATTCTGAAGAGAGATTCCGTGATCCTAGGAGGTTCCTTAGTGGTTTCTTGTTGCGTGTGTTCACATCCCAGCTTGCTAGTGCAACTGAGCTCACCATTGTGTCCCGGAAGGTTCGGTGATAATCGATTTTGCCTTTTGTTTCCATCCTAAATCGGAGAGATAACAGGCCAAATTCCAGAGGGCTTAAAGTCAAGAGTGGCTGCTACGATCCAAAAGATAGCTACAATTTGGAGCATTTTACAACCGACCTCCGCCATCACATCCGTGAAGGGCCAAAACCCTAAGATTGACCTGTCAACCGCAGTAACCAAGCACTTTACCTAGAACTTGAAGAAAATCTCTCCTCCTTAGCTGTAGTAGTCTAAAAATTTTATTTGAAAATTTTGAAATTTTTTAGAAAATTTTAATTTATATTTTATTAAATTTCATTGAAAAATTTCAATTTTGAAAAATAATAAAAAAAAAAAAAATTTATAGCCAGACTTTACAGTCCACAGACTTGCGTAATATGTACCCGCGGAAGGTGAGAGACCTGCGAGCTACGTGAAGCACCGCAGGTATCTCCCCGCTTCTGTGGCTCCACTCCAACCACCGGCGGTAGAACTTCCATCGAGCGCATCCACAAAATTCGGACGCCGGTAGTACCAGTGTAATTTTGGCCAAACCCGCAGGAAAGAATATTCTTAGATACCGGTAAACGAAGATTCCGAGAATATTCACTCAGTCAAATCACAGAGTGATGTCGGATTGAACGTCAATTTTAAACCTTAACCAGAGAACATTCTATAATGGAGGTGTTATTCTTTTCCTTGACGGCCAGGGAGGACATCAATTTTAATCAATCAGGTAGTTGACGTCAAATGTAAGCGTGACGTCAGCAGGTTTAAAAATTTTTGCCCCTTCAATCAAGTTGGGCCTCTTGATTTTGCAGTCAATCTTTGAAGCTTCATAACTCAGTCATTTTAAGTCCTTTTTCGAGCAATTTTTTTTGATTTGGGCTAGAATTTGGTGCTCTACGCACTGGTGCAATAATTTTTTGGTTTTGGTGCCTGGTTTTTCCAGAATTTGTAGATTCTCACAAGTGTTGCTGCTTCGTCCTCATTTTGAGAACTTCAGGAGCTCATAACTTGCTCCTACGGTAACATTTTTGGGTGCAATTTTTTTTGAAAATGATTTTTCCCACTTCATTGGTATAATCAAATTGATCTCTGTTTTCGAAATTAAAATTTGTATTTTGATCGGGCTCATAGTTTTGCATTTATAAGCACTAAGATCAAGTCTGGCTTGTTTTTGGCATCTAGCAACTATAAATGCACTAAATATAAAGTGCCAAATCAAATATTGTTGGGGGGGTTTCCTGATTAAGTGTTTTTGGGGGTCTCTTGGTGCATTGCCTTGATCTGTTTGCTTTGCTCTTTCATTCTCATGGATCATTCTAAGGTTCCTTTGCTCACATCATATAATTATTCAACATGGCATCAAAATGCATGGAATATACTAATGACAGAAGGTCACTGTCTATATGTTGAAAATAAGGTACCTGAACCTACAAATGATGAGAAAAAGTTAAAATGGATGATCAAACATGCCAAAGCTCTTGGGTGTCTTCGTAGACTAGTTTCTCAAGATTTGTTGTTTTAGATTGAATCATGTACAAATTCTCATGAAGCTTGGGAAAAATTGAAAACATTGTATGGTACAAAAGATGAAGTAAGAGGCTATCAAATTGATAATGATTTGATGAATCTTGATCCTAAGAACTTTGACAACATCCAAGACTACATCACAAAGGTTAATGATCTAAAAGAGCAATGTAAAGCATGTTGAATTGATAAGAAGGACATCCAGTTGGTGTACAATACAATGAACAAGCTTGGTCCTGATTATGCTTCTTTTGTTTCTAGCTTTCATACTCATCGATTGACTATGGGGTCTGCATACACTACACCTTCATTTGCATCATTTTCTGAGATGTTGATACATGAGCAACAAAAGCTTATCTCAATGGGTCTCATCAAGACTTCTAAATCTCAGGCATTGGTGGTTAATCAAGTGAAAGAATCAGAATCAGATAAGAAACAGAAGAAAGCAAAGAATAATCAACATTCAGATCAAGTAAAGGATAAACCACATTCAGATCAAGAAAAGAAAAAATCTTCTTCAAAAGGAGAATCATCTAAGAAGGAGAGACCTTTTTGTGCATATTGCAAGAAGGATGGACATGAAGAACATTATTGTTATAAGAAGGATATTGATGAGTTGAAAAATCTTCTCAAAAGAATCAAATTGATTTGCCTCTAGAATTTCCTAATCTTCTTCTCCTTCTACTTCAAAACATTCTAAAAGGACAAAGGTCAAACATATCAGAATATAAAGGAAAAGCTCTTTGTGCTCATTCAAGTCCAAGATCAGGGAGATGGCTTCTAGATTCAGGAGCATCACATCATATGGCATCTTCACAAACTATCTTCTCTTCATTTTAGCCTTGTTCTATGTCTCCTATCTTGATGGGAAACAACACATATATGAGTGTAACAGGGAAGGGATCTATTAGCATTGGGGAGAACACTTTTTAGGATACAGGTTCCCCATTTGATCTAACAATCTACTCTTCCATTTATCAGATTACTACGGTGGAGATGGAGAACAGGAGTTCCCTCGATTCGCTATCATTCTGCGACTCTTTGGAGACTAGAGATGTCAGTCATTGCTACTGGGTGGCTTGATCATTCATCCCCGGTTGTAATCCTTTACTTGTTTCTTGATGATGATCTTGTTCCTTTGGCTGTTGATCACAACTATGATTCTGAGGAGACATTTGGCTTCTTGAACTTAGGCATACTCACATTAGATCCAGTCCTTGAGCCATGCACTTCATCTCCTCCATCTTCTGTTGTACTTGATGATACTTGTGTTGCCAGCTTTGGTCTCTAGTGATTCTCAGTGCAACAGACACATAGTCTTCCGTGATATGGCTACTTTGGATGGCTCCCAACGTGTATTTTAGACTTGTTTCAGGGAGTCACATCTCTTGCGTGACTTGAGGACACCATCGACAAGCATCCATCTTTGATGAAGGATGAACCTTCTTCTGTTGTCGTGGTTCTCCTTGGCCCCTCTTGTTCATTCTCTACATGATCATTCTTCATAGTTTGGCGTGAGTGTGGATACTTTTGGACAACATTTGGAGGAGGTTTCTTTGTCTTTGGATTATGTTCTACATTCATCTCTACTAGATGTTGGATTTTCCTCTTCAACAGTGTGGCCTAGAATGCCTGATTGGAGTGGGTTCAGCTTTCAGCATAGACATGGAGACACTTGAGCATGCTTCAGAGAGATCATCGCCATCATCCATCTTCATGACTTCCTACATATATCCTTGGTTTTGTTTCTTCCTAAGGGGAGGAACGCTGTTCCACTTCCAGATTGGATCATCTTTCAGCATTCAATGCCTATTTCTACCATTCTTGTGTGAGACCCAACACTGAGGGGGCCACCCTTGCTTCTACTCTTATGGGGGTCTCTTTTTCCCCACATGGGGTTTTACCCTCATTCTTCATTGAGAGTATTTCTATTTTGTATTTCATCTCTCTTTTGAGGGGGAGTTTTGTCCCACGAGGTTTTCTCCCTTTCCTCGTTTGTGAGAGATTTCATTGCATTGATTGCATTGTTTGTACATGGGTACCTAACATGGCCTAGTAGCCGGGACCCATCTTGCATTGTTTGCATTTGTGCACTACTCCCTAAGTTGCACTTAAGGGGGGGTGTTGGTGTAATTAAATATCTTGTACCTTGTCCTAGGTCACACTATTAATCTTTAAAGTTTTCTACTTAGACCACATAGGGAGGTTGTTGGAGAATCTCCACTTTGGGTGGACTTGACATTACCCTCATCATTTCCACCTTTGTGGACATATCATGATTATCTCTCCATCTTTGTGAGTGATGTTCATATTAGTTCATGTCATAAGATTCCACTTTGTCATAATCTTATGCCCTTCTATGTTCTCACCTTTACATTAACCAAGGTCTTTATCATTTGTAATCAATCATAATCGTACCATATCATATTAATGACATTTGAATAGCTTATTCTTTGTCATATCAATTCTTCTTGTAAGCTTCCATTTGGTCCATAGATCTTGGTGGTATCCATAGACAATTCTAATAGTGTACATAATAGAAATTGCTCATTGTAGCAAGCCATTTTACTGTCATACAAATTATTTTTGTTTTTTCATTTGTCAAACATCCAAAGATACCATCGAATGTACCATACTTGATTAGAATGTGTATATTCTTGGAGGTGTATATGATCTTCCATAGTGGGATAGGGAATTCAAGATCTAAATCTTAATAAAGCAAGAAAAACCATAAACCTAGGTACCTAAAACCATGGATCATAATGAGCCTAACATATCCTCCATATTCCATCTCATACCTCAACATATTTTTGAATTTCTCCTTTCCAACTACTTTAACAATCATGTAAAATCCATTATCATGTGTCTCATAAGTAGATTCCTAGAGCTCTTAAACACCATCCAAGGCACCATTGAAACTTATACCCAACTCATGTCACCCTACATGTCATCCTTTTCCTCCATTGAATAGGGAAACCAAAATGTCTTCCATGTTCAACCAACACCCATCCATCCCATTTCACCAAAGGAACACAAAAAGTTAGCCTCAAAGGAATACAATACTCAATGCAAAATATTATTTCACAAAATGCTAGTCCTAGTCTTCTAGTTCCACCCACTTTCACCTCATCCATCCAATGTTTATCCACCTCATCCATTTCATGTTGTTCCACCTTCATATCACCTATATCAATTCAACCATGTCACTCATTTGACATCATTGATCCAAAGCACGAAATCATAGATCCCCCTTTATGTGAAGATCAAATTACTCCCTCTCATGATCCCAGTCCATCGCATGATTCTATTCCATGTCACATGACACATACCATCTCATGATCCAAGTCTCTCAACTCCATACCATAATCCTAGTCCATAAATTCATTCAATAAATATTTCCATCCATTTAGTAAATTCAAGACACCCAATATATAAGCATTTCCCTCACATCACATGATAATCATAATATTTCACAAGATCCCATTCATGAATCACAAACATATAAGCTTGGTTCATCCACCTTTCTAAAAGATAATTTTCTCCTACAATACAACACACCTTCATGAGCAAGGTTTACTTGAACACCCTAATATTAAAAAAAATCTAAATTCTTATGGAATTGGCTACATACCTCCTTCTCAAGATGTTGGTAGCTCTTTCAAACCCAAAAGGCTTCATTTTAAATCAATATGTCCACCTCCTCCATCATCTTTACCATCTATTGTTAGACCCTATCAATCAATCCTTCCATCCATCTTGGGCCCATATGTTCCTAATGCATATCCTTACGTTCCCTTTCAAGAACAACAAAGGCACATACCCTTGTGTTGTGTTATGGAGACCAATTAGACTTGAATAAAATATTCAACATTATCTTATTAACTAATTTGCTGCATGAAATAAATATTTTTCCGCACTTGTATTTAAAATATTAGTTATAAACAATTATTAAATGTTGGAAATGATCAGTTACAATATTTAATTAAAGACAACTACAAATAATTATTGGTAGCCGCCCAGAGAAAAATGTTTTATTGGATGCATGAGTCAAAACCAATGGTCATACTTCATTTGTAATTAATGGGACATGTGTGAGAAAATATTCCAATTCTCAGATCAGAGTTTGGTGGGAAGCAGGTCATGAAAAATATTAATAGAAAATTATAGAGTAAAGACTAGAAAAACGCAAGAGAAGCTACGGTTACCCATAGCCATGGTTGTGTAAAACCAACAAGTAAAAAACATGATGAAAAATGTTGCTGCAAGTTGTAGATGTTGTTTCATGTCTTTGCATGTCATTGTAAAGGTTTTTTATGATATTTTGATATAGATTGGACCCTCTATTGGTGGATGTAACCTGGATTTGGGTGAACCACATTAAATCTTTGTGTTGTCTTCTTGCTATTTATTTTTTGGGGTTTTATAAATCTATTGTACTTTCATATTTTTCTGCATTTAATTAATAATTTATTGCCTCCAATCCCTAAAAAGTGGTATAAAATTGGTTTTTGTTCATTTATCCTCTATAGGAAGGCCTCGTAGTTGAGTGGGAGTCTCTCGGTTGAGTGGGAGTAATGGCAGATGAGGGTAAGTTGAAGGTAGAAAAATTTGATGGGCATAACTATCAGTTATGGAAGATGCATATGGAGGACTATATCTATCAGAAGGATTTATGGCTGCCATTGGAAGGGAAAGTCAAGAAACCATCAACAATTTGTGATGAGGACTAGGATATTCTGGATAGAAAGGCACTTGGTAGTATTCGTTTATTCCTGGAACAGTTGGTGACGTTTAACATTTCAATAACAAAGACAATGATAGATTTTATGAAAATTGTAGAGAAGTTATATGAAAACCCTTCTACTTAAAATAAGGCATTTCTTGTGAAGCATTTATTTAATAGGAAAATGGTAGAAGGTGGGTCAGTTGTTGATCATTTAAATGAGTTTAATATGGTTACCAGTCAATTGAATTTTGTTAATGTAAAATTTGATGAAGAAGTTAGGGCTCTTTCAATTTTGTGTTCTTTTCCTGAAAGTTGGAATAGCTTGGTAATGTTGGTTAGTAATTCTATTTCTAGTTTAAATACACTAAAACTTGGTGATGTTGTTGGTGTTATTTTGGGCAAGGAAATTCATAGGAAAAGCTCAACTGGTTCAACCATATTAGGTAGTGTTTTGAATGCAGAAAGTAGGGGCAGAACAAAGGAGAGAGGAAATAATTTTAAAGGTCGTGGGAAGTCACGAGGAAAATCAAAGGACAAAAGGTACCAATCCATAGAAAAGAAGGATTGCTAGTACTATGGTAAGCCGGGTCATTTAAAGAAAGATTGTTGGTCTCAAAAAAATAAAGGAGACAAAAAGGAAGGAAATAAAGAGGAAAATGTGGTAAGTAATAAACTTAATGGGGATAATTTGATTCTTTCCCTTGATAATGTTGATGAGTCTTGGGAGTCAGACTTAGGGGCTTCATTTCATGCTATGCCCCATGGAATTTATTTTATTGATTATGTCCAAGGGGATTCTGGGACAATTTATTTGGGAGATAACAAACCTTGTTAGATTGTTGGAAAGGGAAGAATCAAGATTAATTTGTATAATGGGAATCATTGGATACTACATGAGGTAAGGCACATTCCAAAGCTAAGCAAAAATTTAATTTCAATAGGGGAACTAGATGAAGAAGGTTGTGTTGTTACATTTAGTGATAAAAAATGGAAGGTTACAAAAACTACCTTGGTGGTAGCAAAAGGCGTGAAAGTAGGTAGCTTATATCTTTGTACAGGTGATATTGTTCCTTCTACTTTAGTTGTTGTAGAGAAAAATCAATGTTCAGGAACAATTTTTGTAGTTTAGCATGCAGAAAATTAAACACTTTTTGTGGGCTCTAAACCAACATTGTGGCATAATAGACTTGGGCATATGAGTGCAAAAGGTATGAAAGTACTTCATTCAAGGAATGTTTTACCAGGTCTAAAATATTTTAATATCGATTTCTATAAAAGTTGTGTGTATGGAAAACAAAAGAGGAGAGTTTTCTCAAGGATGGGAAGCAAAAGAAAGATGAGAAATTGGAGCTTGTGCATAGAGATGTATGGAGACCAGCTCATGTATCTTCTCTCGGTGACTCATGGTATTGTGTTACATTCATAGATGATGAAACTAGGAAGGTTTGGATTTATTTTCTTAGGCATAAATTTGATGTATTTGAAACTTTTAAAAAATGGAGAAGCTTGGTTGAGAATGAGACAGGTAAAATTTAAAATGTCTAAGATCTAATAATGGTGGTGAGTATTGCAGAAAATATTTTGAATATTACAATTCCTCTCATGGAATTCTTAGGAAAAAAATGGTTCCAATGACCACAAGAAAATGGAGTGACTGAGTGCATGAATAGACCAATAATGGAGTGTGCATAGACTATGAGATTGCATGTTGGGTTGCATTTAAACATGTCGGTAGAGGCTATAAACATTGTTGTTTATTTAATTAATAGAGGTACTTCTAATCCTTTGAGTTGTGGTATTCCAGAGGAAGCATGGATAGGTAAGAAGGTGGGTTATTCTTTTCTCACAACCTTCAATTGTGAAGCATGTGCACATGTAGATTCAGAAAATAGAACCAAGCTTGATGCAAAGTCAAAGAAATGTATATTTGTTGGTGTAAGAGAGGGGGACCGACCTGTCAAGGCTCTAGGTCATGGAGAGCCAAGAGAGGAGAGCTGGCCTAACTTACCTCACTTTATCTGATGTTTTTGGGATGGGGATCAAGAATGAGGAGCACTATAGAGTGCTTATGTCACTCTACAAACCCAAAAATATGGTTGGTGCTAGATGAGCTGGTTTGTGGACTCAATACTGCACCTCATAAAACTCTCTATCCAAGGATGAAAGCGTGGGTCTGGGACTATATCATGGCTCGTTGGCATCTCTCAAGTGCTTAGGCATCCATACAGCTGAAAAATGTAAAATGTAGTAAAAAGGACCATAAATTGACTAAACAGTCTAGTTGACTAATCTTAATGAAATAAATAGAATGATCAAATATGAAAGATAAGTCCAAAAATGATAAAGTAAATAGATAAACACAAGGGTGATGAATGTTAACTCACTGAAATTCCCATTCGCTAATGAACTCCATGCACCCGTTCAGCTACACATAAGCAAGAGGTAAAATTGTTGGGGCTATATAGGGGTTTGCCTCAGTCAAACCCCCGATTCGTGTTTCCACCTCTATGGACAACCAAAAAAGCAACATAATAGGAAAATATGATAAAGAAGATAGAAGGAAATGTATTGAACATTTCAAAAGATACAATCTACTCTATCAAATCACAAAAGAGAGGAATGAAGCATTACCACCTCCACCCAAAGGCTCTCAATGAAAATGAAGGGAGAATGCAAGCAATGAGCTTGGAAAAGTTACAACAACCATGACAGTGATGAAGGGAGGTTTCACAAGAATCCAAGCTCACAACTTCTATGGTGGCCTGACATGTACAAAAGCGAAGTTCATGGAGTTACAGACTGTTGCAATGCTCAAGTGGAGTGCTAGAATGCTGAAGAGATTGAATGAGAATTTCTTGAGAGATGGAATGAGAATGAAAAGAGTTGAAGTCATAGAGAATAGACTAGATTTGAAGGCCAAAGGGAGCCATTTCATGTCAATTTGGTTGCATAGAGGCATTACAAACCATCCCCAATGAGGAGTGTAATGTCCCTATGGACTTAGAGGTAGGAATTCGTTAGGGACATCAGCATGCCACACAAAAATCTGCATGCCACACTTTCGTCCTATGCAAAAAGTCCCCCGTCGACACACAAAACACATGCCAAGTGGATGGAAGGAAGGTGAGTGATGTGGAATTTTTCCTTTGAATTTTATTTTCTAAGGTGAGGGTATGTGAAAGGGGAATATACACAAGGGGTGCAAATTCACTTCTACAAATTTAGCCCCCACTTTAGCAAGCATGAATATCGATGAGTGTGTTGGAAACACAAGGGAAGACAATTGAGAGGGGGGCGGTGAATCTGTTGTCACTGAAATTGTAATTATTAAACTTATTCTTAGATCTAATAAATAAAAATGAAAGCATAAACCATCACCACATCAGAAACACACATAACACCAAGATTTTTTTACATGGAAACCATATTAGGGGAAAAACCATTGTGGGGATTAGGCCACAAGATTATACCATGTTAAAAGTATAAAGAAAATGGGGAATGCACATGCATTTAGGCACACTGCCTAGGGAACACTACTCAATACAAAAGGCTTACTACCCAAAGGAAGACACACTATCTTACAAAAACATTCAGATTACATCCACAAGATTTTGAACTAAGAAAATAACATCTGCTAATGCCTGATTACAATTTCGATTAAGCACATAAACATCGACTCACTCTTCTTCACACTCCACTTCTTCCTTCAAAATATTAAAACATTATTCATACAAAACAATCGCACATATCTCACACATCTAATTTCAAATCCAGTATAAACAATTTCTCATATATATCCGCAATGAAGAATAACATCATCAACATGTCAGCTTTAACAAAATATAAAATGAGTACAAACTATCAGCTCAAAACAATAAACAATTTACAATGACAGCCAACCAATGTCAGCCACAACATAGCAAAGACCCAAAACAACATCCTTGAACATGAAACACCTTAAGCAATTATTCCTTAACGGTCCACAACATGCTACAATTACCTTGTCGACCATGAACATGAAAAACATGAACATGAAAAACATGAACATGCAAAAGAAAATCACCAATTGCAAGCACAACAATCAATTCGGACGTACAACATAGATAAAGCATGATCTAGAAACATCTAAAAGAATAATGAATCCCCATAGAAGAATTCATAGCAAATCAACTTACTAGAATCACATTATCATCTTTCAGGAACACCAATTGAAGCAACAAAACAACTATTAGAACATAGATACTCATAAATCAATCAAATCTTCATGCAGATCTTTGAAACTTAACGTGGATAAACTAGATATACTAAAAAAAAAACCTTTAATCCACAACCTCTTATCATCAACATATTGAGCTAGCCAACAGACTGAACTTCATTGCATCACTGACAACTTGCAACTTATTTTATTATAATTTTCTCAATATCCTTGACATATACAACCTTTAGGGCATTAATGCCAATAGTGTTGACATCAATGACAACTACATATCAGAAACATCCAACAATCCCCCCCTTTGGAATTGATGGAAAAACATGATGTGAAAAACACCATCAACACAACTTTCTCTTAGCACTTACTCCCCCTTAGATTCTGACTCTTTTCTCCTCAACTCTTTCACAGTTTTTCACATGACTCTTCTCCCCCTTTGCATCAATGACAAAGATACACATTATTTTTTTCCACACAATCTCTTAACCACATTTTTGAACATCTGACTACTCCCCTTAGGTAGCAACCACCACAACATCAAGCTGGATCAAGATATGACTATGAAATGCATAGACTAATGCAATTTAATGCATCTTAGTTCTGATTAGGATGGGTAAAAACCCCTAGCTTCCCTTTGAGATACTCAGAAGTATCCTTAGGAAAATGCTTGGTAAAGATATTTGCAATTTGTTCCTTAGTGGGCACATACTCCAATCTGACTTCCTTTTCACTCACCTTCTCTCTCAAAAATTGAAACTTGATAGATATATGCTTGGTTTTTTAATGCAACACCAAATTCATATAAATGTTAATTGCACTTGAATTATCATAAAAATATAGCAATAGGTTCATCATACACAACTCTTATATCTTTCAACATCTGCTTCAACCACAATACTTGAGTACAATTGTTAGTAGCAGCAATGTATTCTGCCTCTACAGTAGATAAGGAAATGGCATTCTGCTTCTTACTTAGCCATGAAATCAACTTCTTTCCCAAGAAAAATGCACCACCACTAGTACTCTTTATTTCATTCACATCTCCTACCCAATTAGCATCAGTAAAAGCACTCAAAGTAAATTCATCTTCTTTAGGATACCATAGGCCAAAATCAACTGTTCCCTTCAAGTATCTGAAAATCCTCTTCACAGCAAACACATGAGATTCCCTAGGATCAGCTTGAAATTTTGCAACAATTCATATGACATTCATGATATCAGGTCTATTTTGAGTCAAATAGAAAAATCCAATAATCATGGATCTATATCTAGTCTGATTTTCTTTAGGAGAATCATCATCTTGTGTTAACTTACATCCAGTCACCATAGGCATACCAACTAGCTTTGAATCTTCCATACCAAACTTCTTTAGCAATTCTTTCACATACTTGGACTGAGATATAAATATCCCCTTATCTAGGTGAGTAATTTGCAATCCCAAAAAGAAATTCATTTCTCCAATCATAGACATCTCAAACTCACTCTACATCTCATCAACAAACTTCATGCACAAACTATCATCTCCTCTGAAAATGATATCATCAACAAAGACTTCAACAATCAAATCTTTATCATGATCAATCTTGAAATATAAATTACTATCAACAATACCTTTATTAAATCCAAGCTTCAACAAATACTTTTCCAATCTGGCATACCATGCTCTTGGGGATTTCTTGAGTCCATAAAATGCTTTCTTCAATCGGAAAACCATATCTCCCTGATCAGTCAATTGAAATCCATCAAGTTTCTCAATATACCCTTCTTCTAGTTCACCATTTAGAAATGCTGACTTGACATCCATCTGATAATCCTTGAAGTTTTTGTAAGCAACATAAGCAAGAAATAGTCTCACAGCTTCAATCCCAGCAATAGGGGCAAAATTTTCTTCAAAGTCAATTCCTTCCATCTGATAATATCCTTTACACACCATTCTTGTTTTGTTTCTAATAACTTCACCTCGCTCATTCAATTTATTTTGAAAGACCCATTTTGTTCAAATTATATTTTTTTCCTTAGGTCTATGAACAAGAATCCATGTATCATTCTTCTCAATTTCCAGTAGCTCCTATTTCATTGCTTCCACCCAATGTTCATCTTTGCATGCTTCATTGATGTTATTAGGCGCAATCTTTGAAATCAAACAATATTCTTGTGCAATTTTTTTCCTAGTTTGAACTGCTTTGTTCTTATTAGCAATAATCTAATCTTCTGAATGATTTAGTCTCACATACCTTGGAGTCTTAGGATGTTCTTGAACTTCAGGCTCTTTTGATCTCACTTCTGCACTTTCACTAGTTCCTTCCTCTTGATTTTCCTGATTCATTAGAATGATCTGAACTTGATTTGGAATCTGAACTTTCTTTCCTTTATCTAAACTGTCATTATGATCATCTGAATCATATCCACATGTTTTGGATGATCTAACTGTGTCTTCATCAACCTTGACATTATCACTTTCAATTACTTTCTTCAATCTCTTATTATAGCATCGGTAGGCTTTACTTTTAGTAGAATAACCAATAAATATTCCTTCATCTCTTTTGATAAAGAATTTACTCCCAAATATTTTGAAGTATCTAACAATAGGTTTATGACCATACCATATCTCACAAGAAGTCTTACTGGTATCACCTTTTACTTATACTAGGTTGAGCGTGTAAACAGAAGTACTCACAACTTCTCTCCATTAGATATAAGGAACATTTCCTTCCAACATCATAGTCCTAGCAACATCTTGAATTGTCATGTTCTTCCTTTCCACAACTCCATTTTGCTGAGGGGTCCATTGGGTGGATAATTGTCTCTTTATCCCATGCTCTTCACAAAAAGAATTAAACTCACTGAAAGTGAATTCACCACCTCTATCTGATCTTAGAAATTTAAAATTTAGACCTATCTTTGTCTCAACCATAGCCTTAAAAATCTTGAATTTCTCTAGAGCTTCATATTTTTCCCTTAATAAAGTAACCCATATCATTCTAGAATAATCATTAATAAGTAACATGAATACTCATATCCTTGTAAAGTTTTGACTCTAGAAGGACCACACAAGTTAGTATGCACAAGCTCCAACACTTCATTTGAACAATGTTGCTTGCTCTGAAATGAAACTCTAGTTATCTTCCCTAACTGACATTCCTTGCATATGGCATTAGT
The DNA here is from genome assembly GCA_007258455.2 of Sequoia sempervirens. Classification (NCBI taxonomy): domain Eukaryota; kingdom Viridiplantae; phylum Streptophyta; class Pinopsida; order Cupressales; family Cupressaceae; genus Sequoia; species Sequoia sempervirens. Next base: position 605,498,363 of record VDFB02271358.1, read on the forward strand.
CAGTTTTATCAACTTAGGAAGATCTCTCACTTTTTTAGTATAACTTATCTTGATAATATTATCAAAGTTTACATGACACATTCTCCTATGCCATAATCAAATTTCATCAACTTGAGCAATCAGACAACTTTTACTAGTAGCATTTAGGTGAAAGATATTACCTTTTGTATTTGTACCTGATGCAATCACATTTCTGAAACTCCCCAATATTCTACACTTTCCATCCTTGAATTGAAGATTGTATCCCTTGTCAAACATTTTTCCAACACTTAATAGATTATGCTTCAAACCTTCCACATATAGGACATCATCAATATTATGCCTACCATCAAGAGAAATGGATCCTCTGCCATGAATTACACCATCTTTGTCATCACCAAATATTACAACACCACCATCATAATTTTCCAAGCTCAAAATTTCTTTTCACTCATGTGATGAACATCTCAATCACACATTCATCTTTTTTCTTCAACACTAGCTGCCGGAGCTTTCTTCACATTTGTGCAATTAGCAGATTCAGAAGGTACTGGATCATTTTCCTTGATAGCAATAAATACCCATTTGTCCTCACTTACATTTCCTTTTTCAGATTCATCATCTATCACACCTTCATTAGCATCATAATAACACTCTCTTTGGAATATAGGCTTGTTACGTCTTGGCTTAGGAACTCTTTCCAGACACCTTGAGGGAAAATGACCTATCTTATTGCAAGAAAAACATTTAATAGGAAATTTCCCTTTATACTTAACTTCTCCTCTATCTTCTCTCTTGACAATAAGTGCTTCAAGCTCGTCTAGTTTTATCTCTTCTTCTTCAATCTCTCTCATTTCCTCCTCATACTTGAACATTTTTCTAGAAGAAATTTCTCCCGGATCATATCTTTGCTTATCTTTTCCGGAGATAGTAGCCTTGAATGAATATTTTGTCTTAGGAAGAGAATCATCAAATTCACTTAGCTCAAAAGCAGTAAGCTTACCAATCAACATCTCTAGTTACATTTTTCATAGTTTGGATCTCCTCAATAGTAGTAGCTTTGGCTTTGTATGCAGTAGGCAAGGATCTGAGCACTTTAGCAAAAATTTCTAACTCTTTCAATGTTCCACCAACACATTTGATACTACACACAAGTTCATTCACTCTCTACATAAAAGAAGTAATGTTCTCATCATCACTCATTCTCAACATTTCATATTTCCCTTTCAATCTTTGCAGCTTAAAAATCTTCACATGGGTATCACCTTCATAAAAAGTTTCCAATTTTTTCTAGATCTCATAAGCAGTCTTCAGATCCATTACATATATCATCTCAGAATTAGTTAGAGCACTCAACAATGCTTCCTTATCCCTGATATTGCATTTGGTATCCTTGATCTTAGCAACAGTAGAAGGACCATTCTATGGGATGATGTACCCATTCCTCATAATGTTCCAGTAGGTTCACCAATGCATCTCAGATGACACTCCATTTGAATCTTCATAAAGAATAATTAATTCCATCAAATCTTGGACTATCCTTATTATATGTCGCCATCCTGGATCACCTCAAGCTATTAAAATTCTTCCGAGGAACTTGCTCTGATACCAATTGTTGGCAGCACAAGGGCAGACAACTGAGAGGGAGGGGTGAATTAGTTGTTATAGAAATTATAATTATTAAACTTATTCTCAAATATGATAAATAAACATGAAAGAATAAATCATTACCACATCAGAAACACATATAACACCAAGATATTTTTACGTGGAAACCCTATTAGGTGGTAAACCATAGTGGAGATTAGTCCACAATATTATACCCTGTTAAAAGTATAAAGAAAATGGGGAATGCATATGCATTCAGGCACACTGCCTAGAGCTCATTTCCCAAAGAAAGACACACTATCTTATAGAAACATTTAGATTACATCCACAAGATTTTGAGCTGACAAAATAGCATATGCTAATGCCTGATTATAGTTCTAGTTAAGCACATAAACATTTGCTCACTCTTCTTCACACTCTACTTATGCCTTCAAAAGATTAGAACATTATTCGAACACAACACTTAGACATCTACTTTCAAATGGTATAAACAATTGCTCATATATATCCGCAACCAAGAATAACATCATCAACATGTCATCTTTAACAAAATATAAAATGAGTACAAACTATCGGCCCAAAACAATAAACAATTTACAATGCAAACCAACCAATTTCAGCCACAACATAGCAAAGACCCCAAAAACATCCCCAAACACGAAACACCTTAAACAATTATTCCTCTAAGATCCACAACATGCTACAATTACCTTGTTAGCCATGAACACACAAAATAAAATCACCAATTGTGAGCACAATGATCAATGTAGATGTACAACATAGATAGAACACGATCTAGAAACATCCACAAGCATCATGAATCACCATATAAGCATTTGCAACAACTCAACTTACTAGAATCACATTATAATCTTTCAAGAACACCAACTGAAACAATAGATAATTGTCTAAACACAGATACTCATAACTCGATAAAATCTTCATGGGGATCTCTGAAACTTAACATGGATAAACTAGATATACTCGACAACAAACCCTTTAATCCACAACATCTTATCATCAACATATTGAGGTAGCCAACAGACTGAAATTCACTACATCATTGAAAACCTACAACTTATTTTATTAAAATTTTGTCAATATCCTCGACTTATATAGCCTTAAAGACATTAGTTCCAATAGTGTTGACATCAATGAAAACCACATATTAGCAACATCCAATAGAGTGTTTGGTAAATTAGATCAAAGAGTTAGAAATGTATATTTGAACATCAATGAACCAGACTGCAATCTAGAAAACTCAAATGTGTAAGGAAGGTAAAGGAATCCACAGGTACTCTCTCTTGAGGAGGTTTGAACAAAAGGACTTCATAGCTTCTTCATAGCTTCACAAAACTATGAAGTTGGACAAAGTACACTGAAGGCCCTCAGGCCAACAATGGATAAATCTCACAGGATGTAAGTGCTTCATAGGACTACAAAACTATAAAAAATGTATTCCCCCAAGTACTCTCTCATGAAGGAAGCCAAGTGAAAGGGGACTCCACAAAGTTGGAATGGAAAGTGGCTTCATAGGTGCACCTACAAAGCAACACGTTAATCCATAGATAAAATATTTCAGAAAAAAAAAAAGTAACCACATAGGAAAACAAGCAAACAATCACATAGATAGTAAATTTTTTGAAAGGATTTCAAAGGAGTCCCTCAGGAACCCTTCAAAAGAAGATGGGTCCAGTCAAGGGACACACTATTGCAAAGTGAATAGCATTTTTTTTCGCAATTGTTTTCAACATCAAGGAATCCTTTTGAAAGATGTTCACTTCATCAAGGAACTCAAAAGGAAGAAAATGCCCCCTCATGAGGGGAAGGTTAGGGCTTCTCTTATAGGAAAATTTTCTCCCTCCTCAGAGGAAAGTTCTTTGACTTCTTTCTTTGTGAGCCCATGATGAAGGAAACACATTCCGCTAGGGGTCCAAGTTGAGAATGCGGTTTTTGAAAAAATTTACAAAGGTTTTTGAGAAAAGATTCATTGGAAACAAATGCATTTTCTAAAAATAAAAATTGACATGGTAGCCCCCTCCCTAGTGTGGTGCGAGTTGAGTGTAGAGGAACAAGATGTCCTAAGGAGAGAAAAGAAAGAATGAAAAGGTGATGTCGTGGCCCATGGTGTTGCAAGTATTATCTAGTTTGGTGGTGTTGTCATTAATGTTGTCATTGATGTCAACACAGTTCAGTATGTTGCATATTGTGCATGTATGGTTGAGTTGCTGGTGAGATGTTGTGAGTACATGGAGCTATTTTTATGGTGTTGCAGATGTGTTAGTTTAATGGGTTTCCAAGTGCTTTTGAGAAAATTAATAAAGAAGTAAAGTTAGTAGGAGTGTGTTCAAAACATGCTCCAATATGTGCTACACATTTCTCGTCTATTGATCCTATCCTTGTGTGGATCTAAAGGTGTGTTGTTGGTATTTTCATGGTAACATATGCTGAGTTTTAGCTTTTGGTGAGATGGTACGTGAAAGTTAAGTCCACGGGTATGTGTTTTCTACCGGCAAAATCAATGTTCTATGCACTGGGAGAAATATTGCTGCTCTACATTTTTTCTCTGTTTCATTTCAGATCTTGTGGATCTGGAATATGCTTTGTGAAGGTATTTCCTATGCTCTAGTGAAGAGGTTTGGAGTTTGGTAATATGGAAGTCATGTTTCAGTATTTCTGTGTGTGTCTACACAGTCCAAATTTTTTGATGAAAGAAATTCAGTGATCGAAGTTTATTTATTGCGGATCTAGAAGGTTCTAAGATGTAGTCTCATGATTAATGAAGCGTGTTGAAGTATCTACGTGCCATCATCATGTTGGAAAGCATGTGCATCATTGTTCATTTGTGTTTTCATTAGGTTTGGTCGACCTAGTGTTTACACTTTATTCAAAGAATACAATTTAATTAAGGAAGCGTGTAGAAGATTCAAGAATATTATTTTTGGTCTTGGCTATATGTTTCATTGGTACACTCTTATTCCTTTCCACCATGGGAATTTGGAGTTTCCAACCTAATTTGAATTTATGAAATGATGTATTGTGGCCAACCTTGGAGAAACTTTCTAAGGTTGAGAATAGTATAAAAGAAAGTCAAGTTGTGAAGAGATGTATGATAGTGTGATGCAAAGTGATGAAAGTGTGCCACAAATCATAAGAGTAGAAGTGTGTGTGAGTGAGTTGTGATAGCATTTTTTCAGTTTGTTGAAGGCAGTGAACTAAAGGTTTTTGTAATCCTATGAATGTTCTATAATTGCAGTGGTGGATCTTTTGTTCTCTTTTGTATCTATAGGAAGTGAGCCTCCATATTGGACAATGAGTCCTTTGTAGGTAGTGAGCATTTGTATTTGGATAGTGATTCCTCTTTTGGGCGTGAGCCCTTGGTAGTGAACCTTTGTATTGAGTTTATAATCTTTATATTGTGAGTTAACCCTCACCGTGGTTTTTCCCTTATTGGGTTTTCCACGTAAAAAATTGGTTTTTATTGTGTTGATTTACTTTCTGTTATTTATGTTTCATGCTTATATTTAATAAAAAAATAGTGTGGTTGAAGATTTGATAAGTGATAAAGTTTTAAGATTAAATTTGTGTGACAAATGATTAACCCCCCCTCTTAGTTGTCCTGCGCTTGTTTAACAATTGGTATCAGAGCTTGTGATTCCTTTTGTAGAGCTTAGCCACTTAAGGAAGATCTGATGGTGCACAAATTGGTGATCCCTATGTTTGATGGATCTGACTACAAATATTGGAAGGGGCAGATGAGAGAATATATTATCTCTCTTGGTTTCAAGACCTGGAAGGTTGTTGAGAATACGTATACACATTCGTCTGGTGGTGTTAATTCTACAGATGAGATCTTTGCTTATCAAGAATATGAGAAGGAAAAGTATGTTATTTACAGTGGTTTATCTAAAAATGAGTGAATCAAGGTTAATTCTCTAGATACTGCATATGAAGTTTGGAAGAAGTTGGAAGACATGTATGAAGGAAATTAAAAGGTGAAATTGACAAAGAGACAGGCTACAAAGCATAGATTTGTAAACCTAAAGATGGAAGATGGTGAAAAATTCACAAGTTTCTTTCATAGGGTTGAACAAACTGCAATGAAGTTAGAAATCAAGGAGGAAAGATATTAGATGAAGACATAATTGAGAATATCCTGATCACTCTACCAGACTGCTACAGTAATTAAATCTCCATGATTGAAGAAATGTATGATCTTAAGAAGTACACCTTGGAACACTTGTTCAACACCTTGCAAGCATTTGAATTGAGAAATTTTTGGAAAGATGACAAGATAGAAGAAAAGACATAAATGAAATTTAAGGTAATGAAGATTAAGGAGGAATCGAATAGCGATGATGTTGATGAGTTGGAAGCTAACTTCACCAGAAAGTTGAAGAAAGGTACCAAAAATTATAAAGTTATGTTACCCTTTAAATGCTTTAGCTGTGGTAATATTGGTCATTATGCTTCAAGATGTCTGAATAGGGCTACAAATAAGAAGAACAAGGATTATAAAGATAAGGATAGAAAGGATAAGAAGTATAAGAAGTTGTACTATTTTAAGGAAGAGGAAGGTATTTATGATGATGAATCTGACAATGAAGTTGATGATAGTGAATGCTTATTCTTAGCTTTGGAAAGTAAATCTGTATCCAATTAACCTAGAAAATTTGTAAGTAAGAAGGCTTTAGAGGTTAAGAAGAATAGGATGGAAGGTACTTTGGTTACCTCTTTTCATGCAATACAGGATGAAGACTACTAGGTAATTGATAGTGGATGTTCAAATCACATGAGTGGAGATAAGAGTAAGTTCACTAAACTTGAAGGTATGACGATGGTTTAGTTATGTTTGATGATGATTCAAGAGCTAAAATCTATGGTAAATTTTTAATTAGTTTTGATGGAGTGCATAGCACTGATGATGTGTATTATGTGAAGGGTTTGAGGCATAACCTTCTAAGTGTTGGTCAGATGTGCAGCAATGGGTTTAAACTTATGTTTTAGAACAATACCTGTGAAATCAGAAAAGGGTCCAAAATGGAGATATGATTGTTGCTGGAAGAAGAACTCATGGAAACATCTATCAATTGAAAGGAGTTGATGGCCATTGTCTTGTATCTCTGATCAGTGAAAGTTGGTTATGGCACTAGAGAATGGGACATGTGAACTTTGATAACCTTGTCAAGATCAGTGCAAAGGAGATTGTTTGAGGACTTCCTAGAATCACAAGACCTGTTAATGTCATTTGTAGAAGTTGTTAATTGTGGATTCAGAAGAGATGTAGCTTTAAAGGAAAGGAAAATTCTACTACTAGAATGTTGGAGTTGATTCATATTGACCTTTGTGGTTCAACTAAGAATGGAAGCTTGAATGGTGACAAATATTTCATGTTGCTTATTGATGACTACACTCGAATGACATGGGTTGCTTTTCTTAGAGAAAAGAATCAGACCCTAGATAGGTTTAAGGTATTCAAAGAAAGAGTGGAGAGTGAATTAAATCTGAAAATCAAGTGTTTAAGATTTGATAGAGGTGGTGAATTTACTTCTAGTGAATTTAATGCATTTTGTCAGGAGCACGACATAAAAAGATAGTTTTCTGCTCCAAGAACCCTTCAATAGAATGGAGTAGTTGAAAGGAAAAATATGATAGTTTAGGAAGCTGCTAGAACTATTATGAAAGATTCTAATGTATTGGATGTATATTGGAGAGAAACGATACATACTATTGTTTATGTTCTTAATAGAGTTTAGATCAGGCACAATAGCACAAAGACACCTTTTGAGTTATGGAATGGTAAGAATCCTACTATGAAATATTTTAAGGTATTTGGAAGCAAATGCTACTTTAAAAGAGATGATGAAAATATTGGAAAGTTTGATGCTAGATGTGATGAAGGAATATTTATTGGATACTCTACTACTAGCAAGGCATACAAATTCTTTAAAAAAAGATTGAGAAAGATCATTGAAAGTGCTAATTTTGAAAGTTGATGAAGACATATGCAGACCTATTGAGATAAGTGAAGTTGAACCTGATGATCCTATCTGCAGGCATATACCAGAAGAAAATAAGAAGGAAGAAGAAGAAGAGAATGAACCGGAACCTATTTCTAGGACTCCTAAATATGTACAGAAGAATCATTTGGAAGATCAGAGAATTGGAGACAACAGTGAAGATGTGAAGACAAGAAATAGAGTTACAGCTAAGGTAAATTTGTGTTTACTTTCTAAAATATAACCTAAAATTGTAAAAGAAGAATGTGAAGATGAAAGTTGGATGAGAGCTATGATAGAGAAACTGCAGCAGATAGAAAAGAATCAGACATGGGAAATAGTCCCTAGACCTACGAACAAAAATGTGATTGGCTTAAAATGGGTGTTCCAAAACAAACTGAATGAAAATGGAGTAGTAAGGAATAAGGAAAGACTGGTATGCAAAGGATATTCACAAGTTGAAGGTATATATTTTGAAGAAACATTTTCCCCTATAGCCAAAATGGAAGCTATAAGAATGTTTCTAGCATTTTCTACAAACAAGAACTTCAAGGTATATCAGATGGATGGTAAGTCATCTTTTCTGAATGGCGAGTTGGAAGAAGTGTAGATGGAGTAACCTAAAGGGTTTCAGTTGTCTGACAAGTCAGAGATGGTTAGTAAATTGAAGAAAGCATTGTATGGATTGAAACAAGCTCCCAAATCTTGTATGCAAGACTGGACAGATATCTGAAAAAGCAAGGATTCAACAAAGGTTCTATGGACAACAACCTCTACTTAAAAGTGCAAGGTAATAAGATGTTGATTGTAGTTGTTTATGTTGATGATACCATCTTTGGTGGAAATGATGGCATGTGTAAAAAGTTTGCTAAAGAAATGCAGAAAGAATTTGAGATGTCTATGATTGGTGAATTGAATTTCTTCCTTGGTCTACAAGTGAATCAAACTAATAAAGGGATATTAATTTCACAATCTAAGTATGTAAAAGAGTTGTTGAAAAAGTTTGGGATGCAAGATTCTAAACCGGTTTGTACTCCTATGGTAACCATATGTAAGTTGAGAAAGGATGATGAATTTGGTAAGACTGGTTAGAGGAAATACAGATCCATGATTGGCGGCTTGTTGTATCTTAATGTTACCAGACCAGATATTATGCTTGTAGTATGTTTAGTTGCTATATTTCAAGAAAATTCTAGAGAAGCACATCTTATAGCTATAAAAAGGACATTTAGATATCTTAAAGGCACACTGGATTATGGATTATGGAACCCTAAGTGTAATGATTTTATTTTCGGAATCTATATAGACATTGATTGGGTTGGATGTGTAGATGAATGGAAGAGTACCAGTGGTGGTGCTTTCTTTCTTGGTGGAAGACTAGTTTCATGGCTAAGTAAAAAGAAAGACTCAGTTTCTTTATCCACTGTAGAGGCAAGATACACTGTTGCAACATCCTGCTATACACAAGTTTTGTGGACGAATCAAACTCTGAAAGACATTGGTGTGTTATGTGATGAACCTATTTCTATTTTCTATGATAATACAAGTGCAATAAACATTTTGAAGAGTCTAGTTATGCATTCAAGAACGAAGCACATATCTATCAAGTATCATTTTATCAGAGAGAAAGTGTTGGAGAATGAGTTCAGATTGGAGTATGTGACAAAAAAGGAACAAATTACAAACATATTTACTAAATCTCTTCTGAAGGTTAATTTTGATCATATTATGGAGAGCTTGGGGGTCATTGACCCTCCTAACTAGGTGCAAATGAAGGTGCATCAGTCCAGTGAATTCACAGATTCTTCATTTATCTGGAATGATAGATGGGTCTACTCCGCAAGGGGAGTAGAAAAGGTTATCATTGTTGTAGTATGAGTGTACTCCTAAGGGGGAGTAATTAGAGTAGTTTTTCTTTTCCATTGATGTCAAAGGGGGAGAAAAGGTTATGAGTTTCCATGAATGACAAAGGGAGACATTTTGCAAGTATGAGCTAGTTTGGTGGCGTTGTCATTAATGTTGTCATTGATGTCAATGCAATTCAGTATGTTGCATATTGTGCATGTATGGTTTAGTTGTTGGTGAGATGTTGTTTATACATGGAGCTATCTTTATGGTGTTGTAGATGTGTTGGTTTGATGAGTTTCCAAGTGCTTTTGAGAAAATTAATAAAGAAGTAAAGTTCAAAGAAGAAATGTGTTCAAAACATGCTCTAATATGTGCTCTGCATTTCTCCTATATCAATCCTATGATTATGCGGATATGAAGGCATGTTTTTCATATTTTCATGCTAACATATGCTGAGTTTCAGCTTCTGGTGAGATAGTACGTGAAAGTTGTGTCCACCGCTATGTGTGTTCTACTGGCAGAATTAGTGTTCTATGGATTGGGAGTAATATTGTTTCTCTGCAATTTTTCTCTGTTTTGTTTCAGATCTTGTAGACCTAGAATATGCTTTGGGAAGGTATTTCCTATGCTTTGGCAAAGAGGTTTGCAGTTTGGTAATCCAGAAGTCATGTTTCAGTATTTCTGTGTGTGTTTGCACAATGCAAATTGTCTGATGAAATAAATTCAATTATTAAAGTTTGTTGTTCTTGTTGCAGATGTATCTAGAAGGTTCTAAGATGTATTCTCATGATTACTGAAGAATGTTGAGGTACCCACATGTAATCATCGTGCTAGAAAGTGTATGCATCATTGTTCATTTTTGTTTACATTAGGTTTGGCCAACTAATGAGCCTAGTTTTTGGTCTAGTTTTGGGTAGAATCTATAGTCTTTTTTCTTATAGATGTAATGGACTTTAATTATTTAGTGTTGGTATTGGCATAATGTTTCCCTCAAACCATTGACATTTGACATTCCCTATCTCTACAAGATTTAATGATATTTGGCATAATATGTGGGTCATTTATATTGATTTTGCATGTGATTAATAAATGTTTCTTAGAGTGGTTATTGATGTACAATTATTATGCATACTAACCTTGACATGCAGATTTAATATGCCAAGTTAAGGAAGGCACCGCTAGCTGGGCATGCACCATAACATCTAACTAAGAAATCACTCCAATTCAAAGGCAACTCGCAACAAAGATTCTTCATGCAACTGAATGTAACTGCCTTGCAGTGGGCCCTAATAATCGACCATGCATGGGAATTACTATTGTGCTAGATTTGCACTTCATTTGCATGTCATACCAGATTCCATGCATGTGTAATCGCCATCGCTCCACTTTCCCCTATTTTCCCTAAATGGCATCCTCCTAGTTGTGGAGTGGAATACCTCGTTTAGTTGTAGTATAAGTAATAATTTGATGCTCCTTCTTCAAGAGGTTACACAATTTAAATTGTAATCTCATTTTTTAGTTTCAATGATATAGATACATTACTCTTTGTATGCATGTTTTACAGTGAAAAAAATAAAGTTATGAGTTTGAGCATCTAAGTTCTTGTTAGTGTAGAGGATACTTATCTAAGGGGGCCCACTTGGTGAGTAATCTGTCTTCTTAGTTTAACATTAGTTTAGTATTACTTGTTGTTTGGTACTTAGTTAGAAATCTGGCATCGACTATTCCTACAGCCACTAGAATTCCATTTTGTGTTTGTTCTTGCAGTCAAAGTAGACAGAGTAGCTTCTTGTTTGTTGCTCAGATCTTTATTTTTGCACACATTTTGACATAAGTATAGTTTTTGGTTGGTATTTAACATTTTATTTATTCCCTTTTAAGCAATTTAGTTTTAGTATTGTGTTTCTTAGCTTTAGTGTGCAATGAATACTTAAGCCCCTAATGCACATACAGTGCTGACCCATTTCAAGTTCATGTCCCTGGGTTGACAAGTTAAATGTACCTTCATTATGATTGAGTGGCTAGTCAAGTTAGATATCCAATCTTTGAATCATGGTTGTGAAGGCTTAGTTATGGAATCATTGTAGGAGGCCAACATTTTTGGCGCCGTTGTTGAGGATGGTGTAAAGCTAGGAAGTATTTTGGAGTTATTGGTAGTTTTTCTTCATGTAGTATTTCTGGAAGTTGTTCTTAGCATATCCTCATCTAGGAGGTAATGACCCCCCCTAATTCTTTACCAATTCTTTGTGTAAGCTGACTGATAGTGAGTGTTACTGCATGCATAGAGGAAGGAGAAGGGATGCTTATGGGAGATTCCTTCCTAAAAATCCTCCTCCATTTCAACTAGTTGAGTACCAGAACCTGTTGGAAGAAGAAGAATAAGAAGATCCATACCCCTTCACAGACGCATATCTTGATTTGAATAGCTCTGAAGTCTCCTCAGAAGATAAAAATTGGCTTGAAAACCCCTTTTTCTTTGAACCACATCAAGTAGGCATGGGTGCAAATGGGAATAGACAAAACCCACCAGCTTTTCCTTTCCCCATTGCCCATCAAAATTAAGTTGAAAACATGAAGAACATTCCTTCCTTAGCACTTCCCAAGTTTTATGGACTTGTGACAGAAAATCCTGATACCTTCTTATTTGAGTTGGACATGCTCTACAAGAGTTATGATTATACTACTGACGCCCATAGGCTTAAGTTATTTCCCACCACTTTGAAAGAGGTTGCATTAAGATGGTTCATGAGCCTAGGCAGAGATACTATGGAAACTTGGGAAGACATGAAGACAAAATTCCTTGAGAAGTACAAGGAATATTGCAGAGGTAGTTACATGAGATGAGGTGACAGTTTCAAGATGCAGCAGAAGGAAGATGAGAGCTTGGAAGATTACATTGCAAGGTTTCTATTTTTCTTGCAAAAATATCCACACCATGCACTTAATGAGGACTCACAAAAAAAAAATTTCCTGAGAGGAATCAATGATAGTTGCATTGATGCTTTGGACCTCATGGTAGGAGGAGATATCTCCCAAGTTCCTTGGGAAGATATCAAGAAAATATGCTAGAATTACTCTAGTAAAGCTTCAAAGAAAGGGAGAGCTTATCAACCTTCCATGAGTAAATCAAAAACCATTGGAGTTTCAAGAATGGATATCACTCATTTGCTGCTAGACTTCAAGCAAGATATTATCAACAATCTAGCTACTCAGCTAGATACACTTTAGGCCAAAAAGAAGCAAGAGGAGGCAGAGATGATGCTGATAGAGTATTGTCCCCACTGTAGACAAAAGAAGGACTGCAGATGTAAGATGGTAGCTAACCTAGAAAGAAGGAAACTTCCACTGAGTTCAAGCCAATTCAGATTGAAGAAGATCAAGTTTACTATGTTTCACGAAGGAGGCCTTGGGCTCCAAGACAAGGTATGCCACTAGATCCACTATCCTATGCTAGCCCATATTTTAACTCTTATTCATCTGGTAACCAATGGAAACCCCCTTATCCAATCAATCATGGAGGACATCCACCACAATGTTGGAGTAACTCTCCAAATGATTGGACTAGCCATCAAAGTCCTCCAACTCAGTGGCAACAACTTTAGGGGAATTGGTAGCAATTTCAAGGGCACTGGCAACCACCTCTAGGAAATTGGCAGCAAACAAATCAATGGAGAGGACAACAATGGCCTACTTAGAACACTAGTTACATGAAACCACCTTCTTAGGCCCAACAACCAACTATAATTCCTCCACCTGCTAATCCAAGCTCAAATGCACCTAAACCAACTCAGCTACTAGCTTAGCCCACACCCAATCCTAATAACAAACCACAGTAGAAGCCTATATACTCTGTCAATTGAAATCAATTCCCTTCATATGTTGTGAGTGTAAGTGATATCCACTTGCATTCAGGAACCACACTACCAGCCCCTTCCAAGCCCATCATTACTTAGCTTCTTGTGGAAGAGGAAGAGGAGCCTCTAAATGATCTTATTTAGCCAAATGCACCTAAAAATCCTGAACTAGTCCAAGCTAAGTAGACTGAGCAAGAACCACCATTTCCTCAGAGATTGGAAGTTTCCAAAAAGGAAGAAGAAAAAGAGGATACCACTTTTGACATCCTAGACTAGCTAAAGAATATATATGTTCAAATACCCCTATTTTAGGCCATAAAATATGTTCTAATCTACAAAAAAGCTATTAAGGAAGCTTGTCTTAAGAATCTAGGAAGGAAGATGAAAGACCCAACTATAGTTCATGTGGTGGGACAACTAACTAATATCATGTTGGGAAAAGTGACTATTCACAAGTATAATGACCTAGGCAGTCTTGTAGTAGCAGTTGTCATAAATGGAATTCAAGTGAAGAATGCTCTGATTGATTTAGGGGCAGCAATCAATGTAATGATCAAAGACATCCTACAAAAACTAAATATTGGATGCATGAGATCTACTCCTACTATCCTGTAGCTTGTTGATAGATCTACTATCAAGCCTGATGGTGTAGTGGAGGATCTTGTGGTAGTACTAGACTCTTGGAAATATCTAGCAGATTTTATGATTCTCTCTCCTAAGGCTACACTAGGCGGGTATCCCATTATTCTTAGGAGGCCTTGGTTGGAAACTGTAGATGCATACATTGGATGTCTGTCCGGTGACATGACCATTTCAGATGGAACGAGTACTAAAAATTTTATTCTTTATCCACCTGCTCAGCTATCTCACGATGAAGAAGATTTTGTATGGCCACAAGTTGGTGAAGAGGCCAAGGAATTTAATTCTCTGGTGTAGCTTATGATGATAGGAAAAAGCTCTTTCATGTAGCTCCAAGATGAGGATGAAGTGTTGAATAACATCATTCAGAACCATTATGGAGTGGAGGAAGCCTCATCTTCTACTTCAGTCAGGACACTTCTTCCTGTTCTTCCTATAGCCACTATTCCTGTAGACATTTCTCTTGCGGATGATCTTCCTGCAACCATTATTCCTACAAACACTTTTCCTATAGATAAACTTCCTGCAACAACATGTACATTCCATAAATTTCTTCCATATGAATGAAAAGTACCATTTGTTAATGAAGCATCCATGATAGAATTAACTACACAAGTACAAGTGTCAGAGGGAAAATACCTGAATGTTAATAGTAAGTTGAATGAAGAGCAACAACTATTATTAGCAAGCCTATTAAGGGCCCATTAGCATGAATTTGTGTGGGATTATCATGACATGAAGGGACTGGACCCTAAAATTTGTACCCACATAATTTATATTAGAGATGATTGCACTCAAATAAGATAGCCACAAAGAAGGATTAACCTTGCACTAAGAGAATTTGTGAAAGGAGAACTACAAAAATTGCTAGATGCAAGATTTATCTATCCCATTTCAGATAGTCAGTGGGTGTATCTATTAGTGATTGTTTCCAAGAAAGGAGGGAAGTGGAAAGTTTGTGTTGATTATAGAGAACTTGATGATGCCACCAAGAAGGATCACTTTCCTTTACCCTTCATTGATCAAGTTTTGAACACACTTGCAGGAAATCAATACTTCTCTTTTCTAGATGGATTCAGTGGCTACGTCCAGATCCAAATTGCACCATAAGACTAGGAAAAGACCATATTTACTTGTCCATGGGGAACCTACTCCTATTTGGTACTCCCATTTGGCTTGTGTAATGCACCTACAACTTTCCAGAGGGCAGTCATTAGTATATTTTTAGACATTTCTCATGATTGCATGGAGATTTATATGGATGGCTTCACAACTTATGGTGTTGATTTTGATCAACCACTGAAGAAGCTTAAAAGAGTCCTACAGAGATGTGAGGATCAAAACTTGTCCTTAAATAGTGAAAAGTGCTTAATGATGATGCAAGAAGGTGTAGTTCTTGACCACTACATCTCCCACAAGGGAATTCAAGTAGATCCTTGAAAAATTGAGGTAATCACAAATCTTTCTACACCTACAAAATAGAAGGATGTTAGGATTTTCTTGGGACATGTAGGATATTATAGGTGATTCATCAAGGATTTCAAAAAGGTAGCAGCACCATTATACACCCTTCTCACTAAAGATGTTTAAATTCAGTGGATTGAAGCTTGTGACAAGGCATTTTCTGACTTGAGGTAAGCTTTGACTCATAGTCCTGTACTTAAGGGACCCAATTGGGAGATTCCTTTCCACATTCACACTTATGCATTAGATTATTCCATAGGAGCAGTCTTAGGACAGAAAGAGGGAGCTATTGAAAATTCTATTTACTTTGTTAGCAAAAAAATGCAAGGGCCTAAATTCAATTATACAGTGATAGAGAAAGAGGTGCTAGCAGTAATCTATGCACTAAACAAATTCAGACACTACATAATGGGCTACCAAATATTTGTGAACACTGATCATGCAACCATTAGATATCTCATGAATAAACCTTTCATCATAGGTAGATTGGAAAGATGGTTATTATTGATGCAAGATTTTGATATAACAGTTATAGATAAGCCAGGGAAGGCTAATGTTGTTGCAAATTTTCTTTCAAGGCTAACTACATCAGAAGAAAATCAACCCATAGATGACTCTTTTTTTGATGAGCATCTATTCTATCTCAGTTTACAAATACCCTGGTATGCTAACATAGCCAATTACTTGGTTATAGGTAGAGTTCCTTATCACTTCTCCGCAAAAGAGAAAAGGACACTCATTGAAAAATCCTTTCCTTCCTCTTGGATTACTGGATGGTTTTTTTATATAGGACCTGACCATGTCATGAGAAAATGTGTGAGAGAAGATGAGACATATGACACTTTTCATGAATGTCATAATGAACCATGTTGAGGACACTTTGCGGCCAAAAGGACAACAATGAAGACTTTGAACACAGGATATTACTGGCCAACACTCCACAAGGATGCAGGAAGGTATACCAGAAAATGTAATAGATGTCAAAGAATGGGAAAACCAATTAGATATGATGAGATGCCACTTTTCCTTTAGATAGTAATCACTCCCTTTGACAAGTGGGGATTGGATTTTGTGGCACCAATCGACCCTTCATCAAACGGTAAGTCTTATATATAAGTATGCACTGATTGTGTAACAAAATGGGTAGAAGTTAAGGCCATGAAGCATGCAAGAGATAACAAGGTTGTAGAGTTTCTTTATGAGGATATTTTCACAAGATATGGAGTTCCAAGGGATATAGTGACTAATCAAGGGCCACAATTCACATCAACTCTTGTTGTAGCATTGGTAAATGAGTACAATATCAGGCATAGAAAGTCTACTCCTTATCAACCCTAGGCTAATGGCCAAGTTGAGGTGACAAATAGAGAAATTGAAGCCATTCTAACTAAAATAGTAGCTATCCATAGGAAAGATTGGGCAAACATGTTACCCGAAGCTATTTGGGCCTATTGGACAACATGGAAAACAACTATAGGCTTCACCCCATTTGAGTTGCTATATGGAAAGACATCTATGATGCTAATTGAATTTGAACATAAAACGTTGTGAATTGAAGTGAATTTAGGGATGGATATCAATAAAGCACAAAGAGAAAGAATCATGCAACTAAATGCTTTGGATGAAATAAGAAGAGCAACCCTGCAACATACATAAGTAGTGAAAAATTAGAGAATCAAGTGGCGGAAAAAATTTATCAAGGACAAGAAGTTGAAACTAGGAGATTGGGCCTTGCTCTATGATTCAAGATACCAAGACAATGTAGGAAAATTATAGACAAGGTGGCTAGGACCATACGAGGTTGTTGAGGTCTTTCCTAATGGAGTTGTTCAGCTTACCACCATTGACCCTGTCAGGTTCAAATTACTTGTCAACGGTCATCACCTAAGATTATATCATAAGCCAGCTTGTAAAGAAGATTTCCTGTAGTAATTCACCTAGCACTCATAGCTTCCTATAGCTGAAGGCAGTGGAATTAGTGTCCTTCCTTCAGCCTAATTGAGGTACGTAATTTTCATAATAAAGAATTTCACTTGTGTGGAAGTACATTTCTTCATCATCCACCCATCCACCCATCCATCACAACCTTTCTCTCTCTTCCACCTCACTTCATTCCACTGCATCCTCATTCATTTCTCAATCCATTTTCCAAAAAGGTGAGCATTACTTTATCCACGATCTTTGCAGCAAATCTTCCACACTCAAGTATGTGCGCATTAATTGCTATCTTTAATCATATTTTAAGTACGTTTATTTAATCAATGTATGTTAGTATAGGAATTCGCATAAATTCCAAGATTTCCTATCAACTGCCACTCCCATCTCACATGTGTGGACACATGTCCAAATTTAAGTTTGGGTGAGGGGAACAAAAAAGATACAAATATTTTATTTTCCATGTGTCAAATCATATTAGGCTATGTCAGAAATTTTAAAATGAGTTGATTTAAAATCCAAGAGAACAACTTGCATGTGTAAAGTGACAATAACTGTAATTGCCAATTGTTCCTATCATAATTTCCCTTTATCACTCCTTTTCTTGTTATTATTTCCCTGTCATAATCTTGAGCTGCAAGTAAAAAGGAAAAACAAAATAAAGGAGATTCAGTCGATGTCAACACTAGAAATTAGCAGACACTACAGGGAAGTGCATTTGATTTTCAGAAGGGGAATTGTAGGAAAATAAGTTGCAGAGCATTTGTTTGATTGCAGACAATGGGAGGTGGGTTAGTTCGAAATGAACCCATGGCACATGATATTTTACTGCAAGATGCACAATGCTTGACCAAATTTCAAAATTGTGGTTGGATAGATTACTTTTTGAAATTGGATGGTTTTGATGAAGGCATTGCCCTTGAATTTTCCTAGAAATTTTCATAAGGAAAAGCCACAATAAAAGGGTTAGAAGTTGTGGCAATAGAGGAAATAATTGCAGAAGTTACAGGGTTACCTATTGATGGTGAAAATTACCCTATTTCCAAAGATGCCAGGTCAACCATGGCTGAATTCACAGAGCCAAACGACCCCCCATTGAGCATAGACAAGCAGGGCACAGAAATAACATCTTTTCCTGAGTTGTGGAAGTAGATAGCTCTGTATGTCATCAAATACATCACTTGTGAGGGTCACCAATAAAATTTGCATTCTGTCCATTTCAAGATTTTGAATCACATGAAGCATGGGAGGAGGATGAATTTTCCCAATGTGTTGTACAATATTCTATCAATCATGGCGACTGAGACCCAGAAAGGTAGGGATAATTTTGTTTCACACCATTGCTTGATTAAGTTGCTAGCTGAAAAATATTTGCCTGATGTTTCTGGAATGAATTAGGAATATTTTATTAATGTTTATCAAGATTATCACTAGGAGGAGTTTGTTGATGTCGAGAATTTTCCACCTAGGGCTATACCTCAATCCCATAGATCTAGTAGGAAAGTAAGCATGGTTGAAGCCATTCCTAGTGCTTCAACCTCTGGTGCTAACTCTAGCATGAATCCTTTTGTAGCTAAGGAAACCCTTGAAATTAGTTCTTCTAGAATAGAGCACTTAGACAAGGAAAGTTCTTCCTCAGAGTCTAATGATGAAGTTCCAATTGAAACGATCATGAAAACTAGGGCACATCAAAGAGAGGTAGAAATGAGAAAAGGAAAGGCTAAAACAAAGCCTATAGAAATAAAAGTTCCAAGTATGAAAAAGAGGAAGGTCGATACTATTCATCCTGCGGCCAAAGGAAAATGTGAAAGACCTCCCAGAAAATTAAGACTAGTTGGCCCTGTGAATTGTACACCTCTGCAAGAAAGCCCTAAACCTAGTGAGACCTCACATGAGGATCTTGAAGCTCCAATGGAGTAGGAGAATGTTGAAAAAGAAGAATACATATTTAAGAGAGTAGCAAACATAACACTGGCCGATCTTACTAGCATTGAAAAAGAATTGAAGGAAAATCAGAACTTCCTATAGGAGGTCCTACAGCATGAAGTCCTATAGCAATAGCCATAACCAAAGTAGGATTTCCCACATGAACAAGAGTCCATGTAGCAACATGAAGAATAAAAAAAACCCTTATAGCCAAAGATAACTGGACAACCTGAGTTCATGCAAATAGTGTCATATGAGGAGTCACCATCAACAAAAAGACTAGTAGGCATTCATAATCCTCCTAGTTTTATAGTACATGCAACAATTTTGAGTTTATGGAAAGAGATACAGAGAAGGGAGAAAGAATGGAAAAATGAAAAATGAAAGTTGAAGAAGGAAATTCAAAAGAAGGATGAAGAGATTAAGGAAAAAGATACAAAAATTGCTACCCTAAAGCAGAGGGTAGATGATATGGCAACTTTAGGGCCAAGGATTTTGGAATGTAAAGAACCCCTGAGGGTCTATGTTCTGCTCCTGAAAGAGAAGTATCTCTCTTTTAAGATGTCAAGACCTACCTCAAGTTTGAATCCTTCTATTGATACCCCTATGGAATTTTTCAATGCTTATAGGATTGCCTCCCCTGAAATGAAGAATTTGTTATGTGAATTTTATTTACATAATTATGTTGTCACAAAAGACCATGATTGGAACCCGTTGTTGTATGTTGGGGATGTTCAACTGAGAGAATTCATGTCTTGGGTAAAAAATGAGATTAGTTGGGGACAACAACATGGTGCTTATAAACAATTGGAGTCTAATATCCCTCTGTCTGTTAGAGCTAAATCAAGCAACCCAAGCGATATTTACAGAGAATGGCATAGAATGTTGCTCAAAACAAGCTATGGTAATAGGATTATGCATTGGATTGAGGAAGTTTACACTGAGTATGAAGTAAAAACAACAGCAAAGGAGGAAACCATGAGGAGATGTTTATCCCAAAGATGGAATAGTTTGACTGATGAGTTGAAATAGGTTGAGCCTCATCCCATCCACAATTATGTTGCAACACCAAAAATAATTGAGAGACATATTTAGATAGGGAGAACTTAGGGATAGCATTGGCTTCCCCTGACTTTCCAACCACCCATGCTCATGTGGCCCATGTAAAATTTCATATTATACTAGAGTGACATTGCTGTAAAAAATTAGAGATGGATCAAGTTTGACAGATTGGGAGGATTCTATTGGGATCCCGACTCACACACTATAGCCACTGATGTTGGACAACTCTCAACTAAAATTTTTAGAGCTTTGACTAGGCAGAAGAACAACTCTTCCCCTATTGGAGGACCAACAAAACATTAGGTTGGGGGGAGTGATGAGCCTAGTTTTTGGTCTAGTTTTGGGTAGAATCTATAGTTTATTTTCTCATAGATGTCATGGAATTTAATGCTTAAGTGTTGGTATTGGCATAATGTTTCCCTCAAACCATTGAAATTTGACATTACCCTATCTCTACAAGCTTTAATGATATTTAGCATAATATGTGGGTCATCTATATTGATTTTGCATGTGATTAATGAATGTTTCTTAGACTAGTTATTGATGTGCAATTATTATGCATACTAACCTTGACATGTAGATTTAATATGCCAAGAAAGACACTACCAGTTGGGCATGCACCATAACGTCCAGCTTAGAAATCGCTCCAAGTCAAAGGCAATTGGGAGCAAATATTCTTCATGCAACTAAATGTAATCATCTTGTAGTGGACCCTAATGATCAAGCATGCATGGGCATTACTAATGTGTTGGATATGAGCTTGAATTGCCTATCTGACTAGATTCCATGCATGCATAATCGCCATCGCTCCACTTTCCCCTGTTTTCCCTAAATGGTGTCCTCCTAGTCATGCAGTTGACTGCTCCATTTAGCTATAGTACAAGTAATAATTTGATGCTCCTTCTTCAGGAGGTTACATGATTTACATTGTAATCTCATTTTTTAGTTTTAGCATATAGATACATTACTCTTTGTATGCACAATTTACAGTGAATAAAATAAAGTTATGAGTTTGAGCATCTAAGTTCTTGTTAGTGTAGAAGGTACTTATCCAAGGAGGCCCACTTGGTGAGTAATCTGTCTTCTTAGTTTAACATTATTTTAGTATTACTTGATATTTGGTACTTAGTTAGAAATCTGGCATTGACTATTCCTGTAGCCACTAGAATTCAATTCTTTGTTTGTTCTTGCAGCTAAAGTAGATAGAGTAGTTTCCTTTTTGTTGCTAAAATATTTATTTTTGCACACATTTCAGCATAAGTATAGTTGTTGGTTGATATTTAGCATTTTCTTTATTCCCTTTCAAGCAATTTACTTTCAGTATTGTGTTTCTTAGCTGTAGCGTGCAATGACTTCTTGAGCCCCTAGTGCACATACAGTGCTAACCCATTTCAATTTCATATCCCTGGGTTGACAAGTTAAATGCACCTTCATGATGATTGAATGGATATTTAGGTTAGATGTCCAATCTCTAAATCATGGATGTAAGGGCTTAGTTATGGTATCATTGTAGGAGGCCAACATTGACCTAGTGTTTACACTTACTTCAAAGAATAAAATTTAATTAAGGAAATATGTAGAAGATTCAAGAATATTATTTTTGGTCTTGGTTATATGTTTTATTGGTCCACTCTTATTCCTTTCCACCGCGGGAATTTATAGTTGCCAACCTAATTTGAATTTATGAAATGATGTATTATGGCTGACCTTGGAGAAAGTTTCTAAGGTTGAGAATAGTATAAAAGAAAGTCAAGTTGTGAAGAGAAGTATGATAGTGTGACACAAAGTGACAAAAGTGTGCCACAAATCATAAGATCAAAAGTGTGTGTGAGTGAGTTGTGATAGCAGTTTTTCAATTTGTTGAAGGTAGTGAACTAAAGGTTTCTATAATCCTATGAATGGGCTTTAATTGTAGTGGTGGATCTTTTGTTCTCTTTGCTATTTGTGGGCCATGAGCCTCTTTGTTGGAAAATGAGTCCTTTTTAGGTGTTGATCCTTTGT
The DNA here is from genome assembly GCA_007258455.2 of Sequoia sempervirens. Classification (NCBI taxonomy): domain Eukaryota; kingdom Viridiplantae; phylum Streptophyta; class Pinopsida; order Cupressales; family Cupressaceae; genus Sequoia; species Sequoia sempervirens. Next base: position 605,520,678 of record VDFB02271358.1, read on the forward strand.
ATTTTGACAGTGAGTCCTCTTTTGGGTAGTGAGCCCTTGGTAGTGAGCCTTTGTATTTAGTTTATAATCTTTATATTGTGAGTTAACCCTCACCATGGTTTTTCCTGTATTGGGTTTTCCACGTAAAAATATGGTATTCATTGTGTTGATTTAATTTCTATTATTTATGTTTCATTCTTATATTTAATAATAAAATAGTGTGGTTCAATATTTGATAAGTGATAAAGTTTTAAGATTGAATTTGTGTGACAACTGATTCATCCCCCCCTCTCAGTTGTCTTGCACCTATTTAAAATATTGGACATAATGAGATGTCACCATGGTGATGTTGTCGCACACATGAGGGATGACACATAGGCACCACAACATCACAACTCAAGCAAAGAAGAGAGAAAGATACAAAACTATAAAAATAAACAATGACATCAAAAATAGAGGGCACATGGGCGATATGATATTTTGGGGTCAAAGCTGCTCATATATATATAAGTATAGTAATAGTATATAGATGAACTATCATCAAACCCCTACTATATTAGACCATATGAAGAATGTGCGAGAAGACAAAGTAAAAATAAAAAATTGGGTCAACATGGAAGGGAAGCCTAAATTCCCCCAACACTTTACATCATCCCTAATTTGTCAAAAATCAAAACACATAACAGAGGAAGAATGATGCCACACATAGAGGAAGTTTACAACACATAATCAATCCTATATCCAAGCACCTACAAGGGTGGCAAGGGTTATCTAGGAACACATAATGCAAGAATGGGGGAACACATCACAACAAAAACACACCTAATCTAAAGCTAGAGAAGAGGCACCTCCCCCTAACACTCATCAACCAAGAGGTCATCTAATTCCCAATATATATCACTATATGGGGAAAGAAAATGATCTTACAGTGGTGGAATATTAAGGGGAGGAGCTTCTGACCCTCCTGCAACAAGGGCCAAGGAAGGCCCCGCAAGGTCTTTTCTGCTTGGCTCTTATGGAGCAATGGTCAACAATTTTTAGAAGATCACTAACAAGGTCGAGACCTCATCTAGAGAGTTAAAAATGCACTTCATGGGAGTTCCATGTGTTACCTCAATGGACGGGGAGGATGGTGTTCAAAATTCATCATTGGGATCACCGAGTGACTCAGGAGCGATGGCAAGCTCAGGGGAAGCTAAAACTTGCTCTATCACTAGGATGGTACAAGCTAGCGTAGGACAACCCTTTGAAGAAGCTAGGATCCTCTTACTCCCTCAATTTCTAGAAGATCCAACCTCCAGCTTCTTCTTCCTTGAAGGGTGTGAACACTCTAGAGATGAGGCAAGAGGTGTAGAGGAGGAGAAAACCATGAAGGACACCACTAAGGTATTCAACATGTCCATGGGTCTAGGGAATGGTGGGATGTATGTGAGGGACATCAAAAGAGGCAACTCAACCAAAGGAGTGATAAACACCTGTACCTTTTTAGGGCTAGGTGCACTCATGGTCATAGCGGGAGTTGGAAGAAAAATTGAATTCAATTGAATGGAAGTAGATGGGGGGGAGAGGACACAATAGGAGGCCTTGAAACAAGGGTAGTCAACTCCCCTTCCTTCCTCTACAAAGCAGCCTGCTCAGCTGTCAGAGCCTTTCGCCGATGCTTGTGCTCGTGCACAAGGTGGTTTCTACAACTCTTGGAGCTAGAGGCTAAGAGTTGAGAAGGGAAAGAGGGCTCCTGCTCAGCCATAGGAGTATCCATCACAGTTGTTTCTAGCAGAGGGATAGACTCCTAAATGGGAGTAGGAGGAAGAGGTTGAGAGACAATGGGGGGAGTTAGCTTTAGCACCTCAGTGGTGGGCCTCTTCCCATTCACTACTTTAGGAGCATGAGTGGTAGGAGGCTATAGAGGCTGAGACATAGAGGATTCCCCATGGGGACCCTTCCTTAGACTACCATATCTAACAAGCCTAGTCACCATGTGTAGAATGAGAAGCTCAAATGTAGGATGCTTGGGCTTTCGCCAAGCGGGCACCATAGGATTCTCCCACAAATGTGAAGCAAAATCTGATGATGCCACAATAGGGCAAGAGGAAGCATTAGGCTGGAAAATAGAAGAGGAAGAGGAGCACTGAGAGCGCTTCTCTTCTTCCCTTCTATGTGCCATGGCAACATCACTGTTAGCTTTTAAACAAGCCCTATGTGAGACAACATAGGGAGATGGAGGGTACCTCACTTTAGGTGTTAAGTTCCCTTTCTTCTACTTCTCATAGGCGTAGTATAAGATGCCCTTCCTACGCAAAAGTAGACCAATGAGTGTAGGCCAAAAGTGATGTAAAGAATAACTACCACGCGTAACTAACAATTTATGGCCAGTGTCATGGATCACATGCATTGAACCCTCATGAATAAACTTTAGGAATTTATGCACAACCAAGGGAATTGCATTCATAGCTACTAGCTAGGGGATAACTAGCTTCACTCAGAAGAGTTTGGAGCTCAGGATTATGTCAAAAAGCATGTTCACTAATTTAGGTCCAACAAGGACCAACAAAATGATGCTACCAAGGGGAGGTACGAAAAGTCCATTATCCATACATATGGTGATTTTAGGTGAGTCATACCCATATTTATGCTAGAAGTTGATTAACATGATCTCCTTGGTAATCACATTCACGTGGCATGTCAGGTCAACAAGAACACCTACTATGGTGTTTTCATTGATTCGCACAGGGATGTGTGAAGGAGATGGTTCTCTATTAAAACCCATCGAAAGGTCCTGCAAAGTGAAGGTTATACCAAAAGCACTACTTGTAGGCTACGTAGAGGGGATAGGTAGATGTAGGAAGGAGGCCATCATGTACACTAAACAATACTCTCACAAAGCCCCCCAAAGGTTTGATATTGGATAGTGACCCATCTAGGGCTTTGTTTCACAACACCTACAAAACCTTCCAACTACGCCTACTAGGGGTCATAGGTTGGGTTGTAAGGAGAAACACCTCACAACACTCACACCTACAACAATCGTATGACACAAGGAAAGGGCCCTTCAACACTGCTAAATGGAGCAAAAACTGTTCACATTGGGTTCACCAAAAATGTAAGAGAAGGGGACCAACCACATCAAGGCTCCAGGTCATAGAGAGTTGAGAATGGATAGGTTCGCTAACTTACCTCACTCTAATGGATTTTTTGGGATGGGGATTGAGAATGAAGAGCACTCTCAAGTGCTTTTTTCACTCTATGGACCCAAAAATCTAGTTGGGGCTAGAAGAGCTAGTTTTTGGAGTCAATATTGTACCTCAAATAACTCTTTGTCTAAGGTTGGCAATGTGGGTCTGGGATGACAACACAGAATGCTAGTGTCTCTTTGGCACGCTAGTGTCAATAAATCTAGAAAACATAAAATATGGTAAAAATGAGTAGAAACCAACTAAGTAGCCTAGCTGATTAATCTTAATGAAATAAACAAAATGATAAAATATGAAAGATAATTACAAAAATGATAAAGTAAATAGATAATCACAAGGGTGGCGAATATTAACTCACTAAAATGCTAGTTCACCATTGAGGTCCACACACATGTTCACCTACACATGAGCAAGAGGGAAAATTGTTGGGGTTGTATAGGGGTTTACCTCAATCAGACCCCTGCTTTGGTGTTTCCACCTACATGGACAACCATAAAGGAAACAGAGTAGAAAAATATGATAAAGAAGATAGAAGGAAATGCACTGAAAACTACAAAAGATACAAGATACTTTATCAAATCAAAAAAGAGAGGAATGAAGCGTTACCACCTCCACCCAAAGGCTCTCAAGGAAAATGAAGGGAGAAAGCAAGCAACGAACTTGGAAAAGTCACAATAGCCATGACGGTGATGAAGGAAGGTCTCGTAAGACTCCAAGCTTGCAAGTTATATGGTGGCCTCAAACATAGAAAAGTGAAGTTGATGGAGTTATAGACTGTTGCAATGCTCATGTGGAATTGTGAAAATGGAGTGCTAGAATGTTAAGAGATTGAATAAGAATTGCTTGAGAGATGGAATGAGAATGAAAAGAGTTGAATTCATAGAGAATAGAATGGATTTGAAGGCCAAAGGGATCCATTTCGAGTTAGTTTGGTCACATAGAGGTGTTACAAACCATCCCCAATGAGGAGTGTAACATCCCTGCGAACTCAGGGGAAGGAATTTTTCATGGACATCAGTACACTACGTAGATGTTTGCATGTCATACTCACATACCTAATGAAAATTCCCCCATTGACACACAAAACACACACCAAGTGGATGGAAGGAAGGTGGGTGATGTGTTGGATTTGATTTTCTAAGGTGAGGATATGTGAAAGGGGAATTTACTTAAGGGGTACAAATTCTCTCCTACACAACTAGATATGGCATTGGTGAATTTGGTTATAGGCTTTGGGATTTTGAAAATAAAAAAATTGTAAGAAGAAAAGATGTCATATTCAATGAGGAAGTGTTGTACAAAGATCAATTGCAGCAACATGAGAAGAAATAAAATGATTATTTAGTGCTATACGATACTCCAAACAATGATTTTTAGTGGTTCCTCATGCTCCACAACAACAACAACAACAAATACCACAAACTCCAGTGAATGTTAGATGATCTTCGAGGATAACTAGACCTCTAGAAAGATTTTATCCATCTTTGTTTGTAATCTATTTTATTAACTGATGTTGGTGAATCGGAATGCTATGATGAAGCTATGCAGGTGGATGCCAAGGTTCAGTGGGAGCACAGAATGGAAGAAGAAATTGACTCCTTGCTGAAAAATCAGACTTGGGACTTATGCAAGTTACCTGCAGGTAAAAAGGATTTACCAAACAAATGGGTTTATAGGTTGAAAGAGGAAGATGGAGGTAAGAAAATATTTAAAGACAAGTTAGTTGTAAAGGGATTTGCACATAAAAAGTGTATTGATTTTGATGAAATTTTTTCTTTGGTTGTTAAAATAACTTCTATTCATATTGTTTTAAGTATTGTGGTTGCTGAAGATTTTCATTTAGAACAACTTGGTGTTAAAACAACCTTTCTCCATGGTGATTTGGAAGAGGAAATATATATAGAACAACCACAAGGATTTGAGGTCAAAGGTAAGGAGAAACTTGTGTGTAGATTAAAGAAAAGTTTATATGGCTTGAAGCAAGAAAATCGACAATGGTATATTAAATTCGATAGTTTTATGGCTGAGCATGGCTACATCATGTGTAATCCATACCATTGTGTTTACTTTAAGAGGTTAGATGATGACAACTACATTATTTTATGTTTATATGTTGATGATATGCTTGTAGGGGGGTCTAACATGGATCACATAAGGGAGTTAAAACAACAGTTATGAAATTCATTTGCTATGAAGGATTTGGAGGCATAAAAAAATCCTTGGCATGAAGATTACAAGAGATAGGACAAATAGAAAATTGTTTTTATCTTAGGCTGATTATGTTGAGAAGGTCTTGCAAAGGTTTAATATAGAGAATGCAAAATCTGTTAGCACACCTTTACTAGGTCATGTCAAATTGACTAAGGATATGTGTCCAAAGACACAAGAGGAGAAAGATAAAATGTCCAAGGTACCATATGCTTCAGCTATAGGAAGTTTAATGTATGCCATGGTATGCACAAGACCAGATATTGCACATGTCATAAGATTTGTTAGCAGGTATATGATTCATCCTAGAGTTAAGCATTGGAATGCTATAAAATGGATTCTTAGGTATTTGAGAGGTACATTCAATAATTTTTATATTTTTGGGGGGCTCTAATACTAATTTAAAAGGCTATGTTTACTCAATTTTGGTAGGGGATATTGATACAAGGAAGAGTACCACAAGTTATGTATTTACAATTGGTGGGATAACAGTGAGTTGGATTTCTCAGTTGCAAAAGGTGGTTGCTTAATCCACCATAGAGGTAGAGTATGTAGCTACAACAGAGGAAAAAGAAGAGATGATATGGTTGCAACTTTTCATGGAAGAGTTGGGAAAACAACAGGCTGAAAGTTACTTGCTTATGGATAGTCAAATTTCTATACATCTTTTAAAGAATTCTGCCTTGCACTCAAAAACCAAACACATACAATTGAGATATCATTTTATTCAGTTGGTGTTGGAGGATGGATAGGTAAAGCTAGAAAAGATCCATACAAATGACAATCCAATGGATATGTTTATGAAGGAAGTGACAAGGGACAGGTTGAGCTCCTTTTTAGCTTCAGTTGGCCTTCAAGGTTGAATTTAAGTAAAAGAGAACAATAGGGTCCAAGGTGCTGATTTTTAGTGGGATTTGTAAGGGCAGCAGTGTTATGATCAATATCCAAGTGGGAGATGGTATGGAGTGGAGTCCGATTTGTCTCCAAGTGGGAGATTTTTGTGTTATGGAGACCAATCAGACTTAGATAAAATCTTCAACATGATCATATTAACTAATTTTCTACACATAATAAATATTTTTCTACACTTGTATTTAAAATATCAATTATAAATAACTGTTAAATGATGGAAATGATCAGTTACAATATTTAATTAAAGACAACTGCAAATAGTTATTGGTAACCACCCAAAGAAAATGTTTTAGTGAATGCATGAGTCAAAACCAATGGCCATGCTTCATTTTAAATTAATGGGACATTCATGGGAATATATTCCAATACTCAGATTAGAGTTTGGTGGGTAGCAGGTCATGAAAAACATTAGAAGAAAATTGCAAAGTAGTGGTTGGAAAAATGTAGGAGAAGTTGCGGGTACTCATAGCCATGGTTGTATAAAACCAGCAAGTGAAAAACATGATGAAAAACATTTCTGCAAGTTGTAGATGTTGTTGCATGTCTTTGCATGTCATTGTAAAAGTTTTTTTCTGATATTTTAATATAGATTAGACCCTCAGTTGGTGGATGTAGCTTGGATTTTGGTGAACTACGTTAAATCTTTGTGTTGTCTTCTTGCTGTTTATTTTTCTAGGTTTTATAAATCTGCTATGTTTTCATATTTTTTTGCATTTAATTGATAAGTTATTGCCTCCAATCCCTAACACCTTTAATTCCTTCCAACACCTTCTACTTCAAAATCCTCTTTTTTCATATAATCCTTCTATGGCCTCTCCAATAAATTGGGATACCAAACAAGAAATTCATAAATCAAAGAATCCACAAAAACCTAAATATCATCATGTCTCACTAAAAGGAAATTCCAAATTAAGGAAAAATATGCTCCAAAATCAAAAGAAAAACATTTCTACGAAAATTCAAAATACAATCAAGAAAAAATCAAAAGGCTATAAAGAAAAATCAAATGTGAAAACAATGTGGGTTCCAAAGAAAGCAAAAGAATCCATGCATTCAAATAAAAAATTCAAATTGGTATCCCAACTTACTAATACAAAAAGATCCATTATTCTACCATCATCCAATCCTCCGTCTAAGTATATTACATCTCATATGCCAATTAAAAGTCTTTCCTCATCCTCCAAATCCATTTTGGGTCCTTATATGCCCAAGTTTATTATCCTAATTGAGTCTGAATCCTTCAACTTTCACCACCCTTCAAGGTGTGTGCCAATTTTTTTCTTTCCCACATTCCCTTATAATGACTCCATTCCATACTTCCATCCAACCTTCATCCCTCATTCCATTCCTTTAATCCAATCCTTTGAATGAATCCTTAACCCTCTTTTTCCTACCCCTATCCATTCCTTTATGTTTACCAATTTTCCTACCAACGTCTTTGAGTGGGAACATGTTAGCCATGGTCTATAAGAAACATTTAGTCAATGGGGTACTATCTTCTACAAAGAGACACCTGATTCCTCCATTCATATCCATGCACCTTCATCAGCTTCCATTTCCATAGCCATTCATATCCATTTGTATCCACTAGCTTTCACATCTATCCATGTATCCTTGCTTGTACACTTGGGGGAAAAATTTTCCATTTGTACGATACATTATTGATTATCCTATTTTCACTTAGCTATCATATTATTTCATTTATATTCCATTCTATCCACTTTATCCATTCACCTTCCTTTGATCTTGCATAAATTATTAGGGAAAAATAACAAGAAGTATATAATGCATGCTTTATACCATGTGTGTCTTCCCTCCTCCATATCACTTGTCATCCATCTCATGTTTCATTTCATATCCATGTCATGTTGTTATCACTTGTCATACTTATCCCTTGTCATACCTCTTAGCATGGGGGCATGTTATTACTTTGACATGCCATGTTTGGTGTCCTTCATAGGTCCTCTATTTATCCTTTGTATAAGACCAAACATTTTGTGTTCCCTTGTCATTGGTTCCCTCCACCCATAGCATTCCATATCTTGATTCATCTATCTTCATCCTCCATCTAGGGTGTATCCTTACATGTCTTATCATTAACCCATATCATTGATCCATATCCATCCATATCTCCTTTGGTTTTTAGCTTGACTAAGGAATAAGATCTTGTTTATCATTATAATTTAAATTTTTTATTTATCATTGTGTTATCATTGTTATGAGAAATACATTTAAACAAAGCATAACTCTTTAACATTCTAAAAAATTGGGGTTTATTGAGTCACAACCCACTGTGTTTTCCATCTTGCAACTATTTTGTGCACTGGTCCTTATCATATGCATTAGCATTTTCATTTTTCACTATCATGATCTTGCATATTTATCATTATCATATTGCGTGCATGACAACTTCTACTTCATATTAGGTCTTGTCTCTTATCTTCATCAATATTAATATCTTTTTATATCTTTTTTTTTGTCACATTCCAAGTAAGCTTGAGAATCTCTACACCTTGTTGTGTACTAAGGAGAGTGAGGAGTGGGGCATGAGTCTTTCTTGTGTGTTTGTATCAAAATAGTTTGTCCAATGATTATTACAAAAAGCATAACCAATAACAAAGAGGGATTTGTTTCACTTTATGATGAAACAAATGACCACTTCATAGCCTTTCTAGTCCATTCATTTCCATATCCAACCTTTCATGTCCTTTCCTCCAATATTGAATACATTTCATAAGCCATTTATATGATTTTATTACATCTAATCAATGTGTTGCATTCCTTTCTTCTTTGCATCCACCTAGGTCATTCATATTTCTAAATCTTCCATATAATTTTCTATCTATAGCTCAAAAAATGACCACTTTAGATCCTTTCCATTCCTTTCATTTCCATATCTAGCCTTTCATATTATTTCCTCCCATATCGAATACATTTCATAAGCCATTTATATGCCTTTCTTGCATCTAATCAATGAATCATATTCCTTTCTTCTTTGCATCCACCTAGGTCATTCATATTTCTAAATTTTACACATTATTATCTATTTATAGCTCAAACATACCTTCATCTATCATATCAATATTCACACCATATCATATCGAGATCAAGATCAAGGAAATATCAAGATTATGCAATCAAATTCTGAGGGAAAAAAACATATCAAGTGTCCATGTTCAAGGTGAGTTTGTTTCATTTCATGTATGCATTATCTTCTAGCTCTTAGACACAATTGAGGTTTACAATTGGTTTTTAAAGATCTCAAGCATTAACATGTTCATACATAAGTCTAAAATATGTCTCTTCTTCCTTGAAAAGCATTACAAAAGTGTTCTCAGTTGTTGACTAACAAAAGTATGACTTACAATGTTGTTTTTTGCTTGTAGCAACTAAAAAATATGAAAGAGATAAGTTAAAATTCTATATTGGGGGTCCTATATCTAATCCCATCCATAGGAGAGCATATACGAAGTATTTTTTTACTAAGTTAGAAGGATGAAAGTTAGGCCAACCTCCTTTGCATGCCAAATAAGCTTCCTTGTTTGACTTAGTCTCTTTAGCTCCTTGAAATTTTCTCTAGTTGGTGATGACGCTTCTAGATTTTTGGAAGAAGTTGAATTGCCCCTTGATCCTTGTACATTTTCCTTAGAAAGCTCAAACTACTCATTGATGTCCCAACTGCTACCAAACTACCTTGACTGTTCCATAGTACGCCTCAAAAAATGTGGTCTCATGGTGATGGAATAACATGAAAATCCATATAGTAGCAAGGCTACAATATGGATTGTCATGGAATTCCATCACCACAAGACCCCATTTCTTTGAGGCATTTTATTAAATAGTTCACTTCCTTTTCTATGCTGCCACATTTTTCATACATGTCTACCAAATCATTTTATCAAATAGTTCACTGCCTTTCTGCTATTACTAAATCCCAAAATAGGTTCTTTTGAACAATCTATGGATGCTTGCAAAAATTTATCAAAGCATAATAGTAAATATGGATTTTCATGGCATTCCAACACCATGGCTAAATAGTAAATATGGATTTTTTAAAATATCTATCAAACCATAATATTAAATATGGATTGTCATGGCATTCCAACACCATATTCTTGGAATTCCATGACAAGCAATATAAATAGTTACATAGAAATAATTCATTGCCTAGTCTATGGCTTGTCATAGCATTCCAATCACCATGGTGTTGCAATGCCATGATAATCCATACTTACTATTATGGTTTGATAGTAAACACTCAATGTTTTCCAACAAGCATATACATGCACAATATGATTGCAAGTTGCAAAACATAGTGTGAGGTGAGTATATGTATGTTGAAACATAGTGGCAACCCATAGACAAGCAATCATACATAGAAATAGTTCATTTCCTTGTCTATGGCTTGTCATGGCATTCCATCACCATGGTGTTGGAATGCCATGAGAATCGATATTTACTATTATGCTTTGATAGTAAACACACAATGTTTTCCAACAACCAAATGCATGCATATTATGATTGCAAGTTGGAAAACACAGTGTGAGGTGAGTATATGTTTTCCAAAACACAGTGCCATGCCATAGATAAGAAATCATACATAGAAAAAACTCATTGCCTTGTCTATGGTTTTTCATGGAATTCCAATCACCATGGTGTTGGAATGCCATGACAATCCAAATTTACTATTATGATTTGATAGCAAACACACAATGTTTTCCAACAATCATATACATCTAAGGTATAATTGCAAGTTGGAAAAAATAGTGTGAGATGACTATATGCTTGCCAAAACACAATGGCAAGCCATAGATAATCAATCATACATACAAATAGCTCATTTCCTTTTCTATGGCTTGTCATGGAATTCCAATCACAATGAGACCACATTTATTTGAAACATTCTTCAAATAGTCCACTACCTTGTCTATATTGTTGCTTAATATTTTGCTTACTATTATGCTTTCATAGACAAGGTAGTGAACTATTTGGAAAAATGCTTCAAACAAATGTGGTCTCATGGAATGTCATGACAAACAAATGCAATTGTCATATGTAATTATCACTCTAGTATGAATGAATTAAGATCTTTGAGAATAGTATTTGATTGCATAGGTGGAGTTCCCTATAGTTGTGGCTATAGTTTCAAAATATGTTGTTGATACATCTACTGAAGATGACAATATATTTCTATGAGCCAAATTGCATTACTTATTAAATAAGGTGTTTCCCATTTTCTAACAAAATTTTGTTAGGGGGTCTCCATCTATAAATATCACTCTAATTATCATCATATATCTGTAATTATCACTCTAACTATCTACAATTATTTCGGAAAAATTAGTGGGAGATGAGTATATGTCTGCTAAAACATAGTGTCAAGCCATAGATAAGCAATCATACATAGAAACAATTCATTTCCTTGTCTATGGCTTGGCATGACATTCCAATCACCATGAGACCACATTTCTTTGAGCCATTTTTTCAAACAGTTCATTGCCTTGTCTATGTTTTTGCTTACTATTATGCTTTCATAGACAAGGCAGTGAACTGTTTGAAAAAATACCTCAAATAAATGTAGTCTCATGGAATGCCATGACAAAAAATGCAATTAGCAGCTTCAATTATCACTCTAGAATGAAGGAATTGATATATTTGAGAATAGTACTTGGTTGCATAGGTGGAGATACCTATAGTTGTGGGTATAGTTATTAGCTATGCAATGTGAAGTAACTGCATAACTCCTTAGGTTGACTTTGTAAAAAAACTATACTGTAATTTAAATTTTCTCATCTATCTATCAACATCTACTTATTACTTATGCAATATGAAATAATTCTTTCAGTTTGAAAAATGTGCAATGCAATGAAATGGAAAACACTAGGTATTTATAAAACTGCAACCCGCATCACAACATACCCAAACCCTTGTGGTTTTTAAGCCTATATATGTACATGTGCATTACAAATAGAAAAAACACCAATTTATTGACATTATCACCAATAATGAATAAAATTGTTGAAAGTGGTGAAACATACAGTGTCAATGGTTCTTGGAAAACAATGGGTGTTTATAAAATGGTTCCTTTCATTAAATTCCTAAGGTCTAAATAATAAAATATTTTCAAGATATTCATACTATTTTGTAAAATTATAAGATGTGAAATATTGTGTTTTACAAAATCTACAACCCACTTAAAGTTTGAAAACAATTTACAAATAAAAAACCTCATAATCTTTTAAAATCCTTTACAACTAACAACCCAAATGGTTAGAAACCCCTCACCTCACTTTAGCATTTTTGGTCTCCCCTTGCTCTCTAACCTTTCACTTTCAGCCTACAAAATCGAAAAGTTGACAACACAATGTTAATGGTTGTGGGAAAGCATTGGGTGTTTACAAAATGATGCCTATCATTACATTCCTATGGTCTAAATAACAAAATATTTTCAAGACAATCATACTATTTTCTAAAATTCCAGGTTGCAAAACACTAGGTTTTCCAAAACCCTAAATTGGGACTTAACATTTGAAAACCCTTTATAGAAAACAACCCACATAATGCATTAAAATATTTTAGAAGTAACAAACCAATCAGTTACAAACACCTCACCTCACTTATGTTATTTTTTCCTCTCTCCCACCTACAAATCCACTCTCCAACCTTTCACTTTCAACCTGTAGAATGAAAAAGTTGACAACACAGAGTGTTAAATGTTGTTGGAAAGCAATGGGGTTTATAAAATGGTCCGCATTTCATTACATTCCTATAGTCTTAATAAAAAAATATTTTCAAGACATTCATATTGATTTCTAAAATTCCAAGTTACAAAACACTGAGAAACCTGCAACCCACAATAACAACACAACTATGTACATACAAAAATGGATGAAACCATACATAAAAACATCCAAAAATGAAACTATGTACACATAGTTGGTTACAAACCCCTCACCTCAACTTGGTTGGTTGTCTCCCCCACCTGGAACACCCCCTTACTCTTCAAAATTTTGTTTTCAACCTACAAAATGAGAAAACCCAAAACATAGAGTGTTTTCCAAGAACAATACTTGTTACAATTTAAAATGTATGTCTTAATCACATCAACACCCTTCCCACACATGGTGAATAGATAGCTTATCGCACAAGGAAAAAAATTTCAGTGTAATTGGAAGTGACGGGACACCTCCTCGCTTTCCCCATATTGATGTTTCCTTCCATCCGTTGGTTCCATGACTTTTATCATGTGTCTGGTGAGCCCCACACTACATCGTATCATCATGTTATGTATGTTTCTATGTATGTTGTTATGTATGTTTTTATATATTTTTTTATGTACATAGGTGCATTTTTTCTACAGATTAGCCATGTCCCTATTAAAATAGAGAGAAAAAAAGATAATGTGGGAAAAACCTTTATGAATAAAAGCTACAAAATAAGTTTGTTAGATTTACTTAAATATGAATTTTTTTATTACATTCAACTTTTAATTTTTAGAATATCTTAAGATCTTATAAACACTCTAATAAGACAGGCTCATATTATGTTTTCATATATATTTGTGTAGTATGTGAGTTTAATTGTTAGGCCATTGAGAAAATGACATTGTTTATTCTACATTCCTAATGGAGAAGTGATAGATTCAAATCAACTATGCATCCTCTTACAAGGATCCCAACATGATTGAAACAAAACCTTTGAATGAAGAAGATAATCACACTCCATTATGAATAGGCTCATATTATGTTTTCAACAAAGAGAGAGGGAGAGAGAGAGGGAGAGATAGGGATAGAAAGAGGGAGAGATAGGGATAGAAAGAGGGAGAGATAGAGGTGGGAAGAGTGAGAGAGAGAGAGGGGGTAAGGAGATAGAAGAAAAAATAGTATGGCATACAAAACAAAGAGAGATAACCTAAGAAAGAGATGATCATATACAAAAATGAAATATGGAGATAGAGAGAGACACACACATATTGATAGAGAGAGATGGAGACAAAGAGATATAGAAATATGCAAAGAGATAGAGAGACCAAGAGGTAGAGGGAGAGACATATAAGAGAGATAAAAGGAAATAGATATTGAGAGAAGAGAGATTAGAGTTAAATTTGCATCTATAACATCTAACAAAATCCCCTTCCATTATGTTGTGATAGATGACATACCCTAGTATAGAGATCCTATTTTGACACAATTAAGAAGAAGGTAGGAAAAGGTTTTTGAGATTGACTTTAAACATGTTGATTGCATTTTCTTGAAACTTTCCAAGGATTGTTGAATGAATCCATTTTGTGCATATTTCACGATTATAGAAATCCATGAGAACACATCTTTAGGAAATTTGACCAATAATTTTCTATCATAGAATTTGATCACTTTGAGTTTATACTCCAAGTGCCGCCCATTAGATTCAAGTTGACAATGTGGGTTGTTTGATTGGTCTCCAAGTATAAAGCTTCATTATATCTTACGCAAAAAATGATGGGTGAAGTTATTTCTATTCATTGCATTCATAAGGACCTTAGTGTAGGCTAATATGTAGGTATGACAGATACCATATAAGATAGAATTAATTTTCCTAAATAATTTTTTAGTGGTAAGCTATGTTTTATTATATCGTTCAACTTGATATTGATACAATTTTGTGATGGTAGAAATGGGCTCTTCTTCTATAATGAGATGAAATGTTTATAGCTTTCACTATGTTGAATTCTAGTTCAATTGGTGTCTTGATACATAGGAACTGAAAGAATCATTATCTATCAAGACTAGAAATTACTTATATCAAAGCAACTCTTAGGAAAGTAGTAGATCCAACTTGTTCTTTTGAAGTGAAGATGACTCTTTACTGTAATTTTTTTTAAGTTCATTTTTCTTTGGTGTGTTAGGAAAATCAATTCAACACCATAGGGGAATATAGAAAGAGAGATAGAGCATGAATAAGAGAGATGAGAGATATAAAAGGAAAGAGAGAGAACAATAGGAGAGAGGAGGAAAGAGAGAAAGAGAAAAATAGTGATAGAGGAGACAAAGAGATATATAAAGGAAAGTAAATAGGGAGAGAGGGAGATAGATATAGAGAGAAAGAGATACATTTATATAGAGAGGAATATAGAGAGATAAATGTTGGTGTAATTAATTATTAATTACACTTTGCATAAGTTTACTTAGGCTTTATTTAATTCCTAAGTTATAGGTTTCATCATTATCTTGTTGAGCTATCTTGTTGGTCAAGATAAGATTAGGTTTATGCATCTTTTCTTTTATAAAGTAAATCATTATCATGTAATTATTGAATTCTTGAATAATATTATGTTGCACATTCTTTTGCAACCTCTCTGCTTCTTCTATTTTTTCTCTTCTATGGAAGGTTATTCTGGTTTGCAAATCTGATCTTGGTTTCTAACATGGTATCAGAGCCTTGATTTGCAACCTCTTCTTAGATTTTTGAGAAAATCATTGTAGGGTTCATTCAGGATTCCTTGAGGGTAACATCCCTTGAGTTCATCATGCGACATTTTGGATCAGATTGGGCCTCACCATTGGATTGAGAGAACTGAAAAAGGTCAAGATTGGCTTTTATTTTTCTAATTTTAGCCATCGTTTGTTAGATCTATATGGATTTGAAGTTTATGAGGGTTTCTAGATCCAGAGCGTAACTAAAATTTTGGAGCGTTTTCAGCCCAAACGGACCTCACCATCGTGTTTAGAGCACCCAAAAACCCCAAAATTGACTGTCAATTTGTCAAAATCGGGCTCAGTGACTCCTCGAGGTAATTTTTTTTCATTTCTGGGTCGTATAGCCTGGTACGACATGCAATCCAAGAAAAAAATTAAAAAAACCAGAGTTAATGGGCACCACCGTCAGTTAACCGCTAGTGGTTAATGCTACCAGTTAATGCTAGAGGTTAGCCTAGCCGCCAGGGTTAGCTCCAAACCCTTTTGGAGGAGTTTTGGTATTTTGGGCATAACTTTTGTATCCGAACTCGAATTTTCAAAAATGAAATATCGTCGGAAAGATGGTTCCGAGAACTATCCTGTGGTGTAGTTTATTTTTTAGTGTTTTTCTGTTTAGCTGTATTTATCATTGTTTGAAGTCAGATGTTAATTTATGGCTTCCGAGCTCATAACCTTTTGCTACGATCTCTGATTTTCATCTTCTTTGCAGAATTGGAAAGGTATTGAGGATATCTATCTTTCTGTCTATGCACTTTTTTTGTATTTGTCCCAAGTTTATCTTTCCTCTAGATTTGTCCTGATGGGTGTTTTGGAGATTACTTGGATATTTTGGAAGAAGAAAAAGTGAAACTTGAACATTTGTACTTCATTTCATTACCACATCATGTTATTTTTTGTTTATGCATGCATTAGGATTCTCTCCTTTTACAATCGTTGGCTTATTGTAATGAATGAACTGAGATAAAGTTCCATTAGGGGGGTTTCTTACATAATAATCTGATTAGAGTGTGCATGCACTTTGATCTCCATATCCATTTTTGATTTGTTGGCAGCTCGTATGGGTTATTTGGTTTCCTAGTTTCTTTTGGCCATATCTTTGCTATTACTTGACACATATTGGATTCATTAGTTCACACTTCAGTTGAGAGATTATGTTTCTTGATCCTCATTGGTTCAAATTCTTCTTAGTTTGAGGGCCATGTTTTGATGGTTAATGTTCCAGAGCCTTTTTTAGTACTCCTTCCCATGGAAGAGTTTCAGTCATAGTTTGGCATCGACGTCGAGATACACGGTTTCTATATTATTTCATCGTTTCATCTACTGTTGCTTCACAGATTCCAGGGTTGTTCCAGTTTGTGAGTTTTCCAGTGTTCCATGGCATCGGGTCTACTGTCACATTATCATGATTTCGGTTTTGGTTTCAGTTGTAGATAGAAGTATCTTTCCTTGCTTGTCGGATTGTGGTTCCAGTGTTACTCCATAGTGTTCTTCCAGTGCTTCTTTGCAACAATCATCTCATTGTAGGGGGGTTTTGTCCCACTGGGTTTTCCTTCTCTACCTCATATTTGCATTTGTACATGAGTACCTGATTAGGCCTTGTTGCTAGGACTCATATTTGCATAATAGTTTGCTTCTCCCTAAGTTGCACTTATGGGGGGGTGTTGGTGTAATTAATTATTAATTACACTTTGTATAAGTTTACTTAGGCTTTATTTAATTCCTAAGTTATAGGTTTCATCCTTATCTTATTGAGCTATCTTGTTGGTCAAGATAAGATTAGGTTTATGCATCTTTTCTTTTATAAAGCAAATCATTATCATGTAATTATTGAGTTCTCGAATAATATTATGTTGCACATTCTTTTGCAACCTCTCTGCTTTTTCTATTTTTTCTATTCTGTGGAAGGTTATTCTGGTTTGCAAATCTGATCTTGGTTTCTAATAATAAATAGGGAGATAGATATAGAGAGAAAGAGATAGGAGATGGGAGAAAAATAAGAGGTATAAAGGGAAACAAAGACTAAATTTTGAGCAACTACTATGTCCCAAGAATTCAAAGATAGAACATGTCCATGGGGATCTATGTCTTTACCCATAGATCTCTATGTCCCTCTATCTAACTCTCCATCTTTCTCTTTCTCTTTATATAATATATATATCTTATTTCTCTCTCTATATCTATCTTTATATTTATATATATGTGTGTGTGTGTGTGTGTGTGTGTGTGTGTGTGTGTATGTGTGTGTGTATCCTTCTCCCTCTCCCTCAATTTTAATTTCTACACCAACATTTACAACTATAACGTTTGACATGTCATTCACAATTGTAGTAACTGGTAAGTTCAACTTTCTATAGGAGAGAGGGCCAAGGGAGGAGGCCACTTGGAAATTCCATGTTACATGTAAGTTTTCATTGAATATGTACTAAGTAATAAAAGTTTTGTTGGTTTAAATGCACTATGATTGACTCACTATATCTTTTTTGTCACTTCTCTTGTTTACACTTTATTCTCACTTTTGGGAGTCTTAATTTATACTTTCATTATTTTCATTATACCCCTTCTTTCTTTACTCTAGTTTCACATACAACCTTATGACTATGTAGATACTGTTTTAATTATATATTCTTGAATCTTGACATACTTTTGTTAGTGTAAATGGTTATTTTACCTATGTCCATCCTATTTACATGTTAAGTCCACTTAGGTCCTAGGAAGGAATCTTTCTTCTAGTTAGTGTTAGTGTTAGTTGCCACTAGATCTTATCTTATCTTTTGGTATTTAATGCTTGTGTCCTGGGTCGTTTCATATTTGTTGAGGTAGTTGTCTTATTGTATAGGATTAAGACACATTTCAAGATCTTGTCTAATCATATCTCACATCTTTCCTTTATAAACAAGGTATCATATATGTGCATTGATTTATTCAATCTAGAAATCTTGCTCTCATAATCAAAACATGATATTTCTACCATTTATCTCTTGTGGAAGTTATTATTTTCTTACAAGTGATCCTAGGGTGTTGAGGATTTCACTATAAACTCTTACATGGTATTAGAGCTTCAGTGATATAGAATTCATATCCTAGATATGAGGGACCAATCTTGGCTTGAATATTTTGCTAGGTGTGATTGTGGGGGTTTCCTCTTTGCGACTTTTTATTAAAGATTTATTTTGAAGCTTGTTGATGCATATATGAGCTCACCATTGAATTTTCAAAGTCCAATAAAGTCACATTTTCCTTTTATTTCATCCAAATTAGACATCTGAGCCAAAATCTATGAGGATTTAAAGTGGGAGATCCATTGCTAGATCAAGTAAGGAACCATCATTTTAGAGCATTTTAGGTCAAATATGAACCTACCATTGTGCTCAGAAGGATCTAAACCCCCTATTTTGATATATGATACTTCATTTTTGTCGTCAAATCTTTTTGGTGAATTTTTAATTTTTGACCGATTATCTTAAATTTGATGGCCAAATGACCATTACCAGGTCACTCCAATCTATGCACCTCTTCATCAGAAGTTTTGAATTCATAGCCAAAATTCAAATAACCATAACTTAGTCATCTGGAATCCTCTTTTCAAGAAATGTGTTTTGATTTAATTTTTGATTTTGGTGCCTTATTCATTTAGAAATTGTAGATTCTCATAGGTGTTGCTGAGATATTCTCATTTTCGAAACTTTTCGAGTTGTATTTTTTCTCCTATGGTAACATTTTTGTGTGATTTTTTTAAAAGTGCATATTTTTTCATGTACTTTACAATGGTGTGATTGGATTGATCTCATCTTGTGTAAAAAAATTAATTTGAGCTTGTGGCCAAATTTGGAATCTATGTGCACTAAGATCAAGTCCACTTCCATTATTTTTGGCAAGTGGCACTTGTAATCACACTGATTATAAAGTTCCAACCTCATATATTGCTTGGGGGGTTTCTTGGTTGAGTAATTTTTGGGGGTAATCTTGCAGTTGTAATCATGTCTTCTAATGCATGGAAACTAAAATGTGATTATTGTGGGAAGAAAAAGCATACAATAGATGAATATTTTCTTAAAGAACTTCATGATTTGAAAATTCTTAATGAACACCATCAGTTGCAAAAACATTGTATATCCAACGGAATTAGTTTGCCTACTTCCTCTGAATTAGCATCAAATAATCACCTAGTGTTCTTACTTCATCATGTTTTCAGGTCACAATGGGGATGATAAGTGTAGTTGAATGACATTCCCTAAGATATCATCTCCTTCACCTACTACTGTACTTGAGGATTCTTGTATTGCCACAATTTTGGCTCATTGTGATTTAGTGGAGTAGGACATAAATTGTCTTAAAAAGATGGCTACTTGGGATGAGTACTTGACATACATTGGTTTTTTTTTTTGAGTCCCAAACTTAAGATTTTGGAGACATCATTTATTTCATACATTTTATCTTTCATGAAGATTATCCTTCTTTAGTTGATGTGAGGAAACACTCTAACCCTAGTGCAGGGGAACCTATGAACAACATTTGTCAAACAAGGTTGATCATGTGTAGGCTCTAGGTGTGGAATAATTTTTCCATAAAATAAGGTCATTGAGACCATTTATGATTGTAATAGGTCATATTAAATGATAGTTTGGTGATTAGGAGGTCTAGGATTCTAAATGTGCAAAAATAGTGAAAAGTTGTCATTTGTGAAAAAATGCAAAATTGAAAAATGGAAGAATTTGAAGATCAATGAGCACTTGGTTTTGAATGGCCATTTGAGTTAGTTTTAGGAGTTTTTTTTGGAGGGAAAAGTCATAAAGAGGTTGAAGACTCATGTGAAGGGTTGGTTGTGAAGATTTTAGAAGAATTTTAATCAATAAAATTATTATTTTCCTCTAATTTCTATAGATTTCTCTCTATACAGTGAACTTGTGGAGGATTTTATGGACCCTATAGGATCCATCTTGCTATGATTTAAATTAGAATTTTTAGTAGGGTGAAACTACTATAAAAAATTCTAGTTTTGGTGGAGTTTCATTGAAATTTGTAAAAGTTAGGAGGTTTTTGCTACAACTGCCTGTGCAAACTAGTCTTAAGGGTTTTGGTGATTGAATGAGTATGTGCAGAGATATTTGAAGCTGTTTGAGGTGGTATCAAGTTTAGATAAAGCCTAGAAATGTGTTTATCAATAAAACCCTAGGTTATTAGCTAGAAAAGAGGGTTTAGGGTTTAGGTACTTTGGAGAGTGAATTTCTGAGAATTAGTTGTGTAATATTTGGTTTGGATACCTGTATATTTATGCCGAAATGATTTTAGTGGTTTTGAAGAAATTTTGATGCAAGGTCCTTTGTAAAATAGACATAATTTGAGGTCTAGTCAATGTAGAAACTTGATTTTCTTGAAGATGTTGCAAGGTAACCTATTATGGTCTAGGGATTTTTTTTTTTACACCCTAATGGGTCCTTGAATTGGTGCTGGTCCTGATTTGAATGAGCCTTCGCTAAAATTTATACCTGTTTCAAGGAGATTGCAATGCTACAAGGAATAGTGAGGGTATGGTGAGTTAGGTTGAGTTTGATAATTTGTGACTGAGAGTTGTTGTTTTGGGATTGGAAATTATGTTGTTTAGTTGCAAGAACTCCCCTAATTGGCATTAATTGGTATCAAAGTGAAGGTACCGGATCCTTGTGAAAGACGATTGAAGTTTGTAAAGGAAAGAGTGGAAGGTGAAAAGAAAAATTGTGAAGATGCCTCCTAAAGGAAAGAATGTGGAAAAAGAGATGAGTGAATTTAAGGATCAATATGTGAGAGAGATTAGAGAATTGAAGGAAATTTTGGAAGCCTTGGAAACAAACATGAGAAGAGAGGAAGTTGAGAGTGATTCAGATGATGAAGATGATGAAGAGTTTGAAGACATGGAGGAAGAACTTGATCCTGAAGATCAGAGAATGGAAAATTTGTTAAGGGAAGTCAAGAGTGGCCAACATAAGGCAAATATTGATGTTCAAAAGTTTGGTGGAAATCTGAATGAAGAAGAGTTATTGGATTGGATAGCTTCTTTGGACAACTACTTTGAGTGTGAAGACATTCGTAAAGAGCAGAGAGTCAAGATTGCAAAGACAAAGCTAAAAGATTATACACTTTTGTGGTGGGATTATTTGCAATCAGAGAGAAGGAAGCAAGGAAAATCCAAAATTGTAGCATGGGACAAGATGGTAGCCAAGATGAAAGGTAAATTTCTCCCTTCTGATTATTCTATTCAGATGTTTAAGAGGTTACAAATTTTAAGGAAAAAGGAAATGGATGTAAAAGCAGACACTGAAGAGTTTTACAAATTAAGCATGAGATCTAACCATAATGAGAATGAAGATGAAAATCTTGCTAGGTACTTGGGTGGTTTGAGATTGAACATATAGGATGAATTGGATTTGACAAATCCAGGGAGTGTAGAAGAATGTTATCAAATGGAACTAAAGGCTGAAGAAAAAGTAAAAAAAAGACAAGAGAGGACAATTAGAGGAAGAGGTAGCACTACAAGAGGAAGAGGATATTTCTCTACTCCAAGACAAATAGGTGAGAGCCAAGAAGATGTGCACAAAAAGGAAGAACAAGTTGCAGATTTTAGAGGCGGTTTTAGAGGCACAAGGGGAAGATTTGGTGGTGGAAGAAATCAAAACATTTTTGCCAGTAGGTGTTACAATTTCAATGAATTTGGTCATCCTTCTTACAAATTCCTTGAGAAATTTGGTTCTACATCTAGTGGTGGAGAAAGGAAAAGTGAAAGGAGATCACAAATTGTCCAAGAGGATGAGGCTGAAAGTTCATATTCCAATAGTTGTCCTCTTGAAGTTTGTGAAAGTTTGATGATGAAGAGACAACTCCTAAAGACATCCAAGGAGAAAGAGATAATTTAGAGAAAATCATTGTTTAGGACAACATGTGGATGCAAAAACAAGGTATGTAAGGTGATTGTAGATTTAGGATCCACTGGCAACATGGTATCTAGTGTTCAATGGTAGACAAATTGAAATTGGAAAGAGTACCTAGGGAAAATCCTTACAAAGTGTCTTAGGAAAGTGATAAACAAACCATTGTGGTAAGTGAACAAGCTTTAGTTGAATTCCAAATTGGTAGTTATAGAGATAATGTTGTTTGTGATATTTTTCCTATGAGTTGTTGCCATGTGTTACTTGGAAGGCCCTGAAAGTTTGACAGGTCTACAATTTATGATGGGAGACAAAACACTTATACAATTGAGAAAGAAGGGAAGAAATTCAAATTGACTCCATTGATTAAAGAAGCAAAAGAACAAGGTGAGATCATCATGATTGGGAAGAAAGAGTTTGTGTGCATTTAGGAAGGTAAGAGTATGAGTTTGGCATCCATTTCTAGGTTTGATAGTGTTGGGATAGTAGATAGAAGAAGTAAAGGTAATGTGTAGGAAATAGGAATGAAAGATGCTTCCATGTGGAAGAGAAAAGAAGATAGAATTGTGTCTCAGTCTGATACAGTGCAGTGTAAGAGTGAAATGCTTGTGGAAAGACAAGAAATGAGTGATGGAATCATAGTTGGGATAGTCATGTGCCCTGTGATATTAAAGTAAGTGAAGAGGTAGTCAAATGGTGATAAAATAGAGGTTTGAAGAATTGATAGGACAATGGTTAAGAGGATAGAGGTTCCTAAGTTTGCTGGTAAAGAAATGTGCAGGTCTAACAGTGAAAAGGATGAAGTTAAGAAGAGCATTAGACAAGGATCTAAGCATGAAGGGTGAAATAGATGAGAAGAGAAGGCAGTTGATAAATGTTTGTTTTTAGATGTGAAAGGTCACATAAGTTCAGTGTTTGATGATGAGAAATTTTAATGACATCCCACAAATCAGTGTACAAGGTTGGAGCATGTTTCAAGAGATGACAAGGACAAGAAGGACAGGCACAGTGGGAATCAAAGGCATGGTGAGCCTATTGGAATAATTCAAGATGGAAAGAGGCAAGAGGTGATCAAAGTTGAAAAAGTTACAAAAATATTTCCAAGAGAGTTTGAAAAATTCAAAGTTGGGGTGTTTGGTGCAGGGGCACCTTTGAACAACATTTGTCAAACAAGGTTGATCATGTGTAGCCTCTAGGTGTGGAATAATTTTTGCATAATATAAGGTCATTGAGACCATTTATTATTGTAATAGGTCATATTAGATGGTATTTTGGTGATTAGGATGTCTAGGATGCTAAATGTGCAAAAATAGTGAAAAGTTGTCATTTGTGAAAAAATGCAAAATTGATTTAAATTGTAAAATGTCAGAATTTGAAGATCAACGGTCACTTGGTTTTGAATGGTCATTTGATTCAATTTTAGGATTTATTTTTGGAGATAAAATCTATAAATATGTTGAAGACTCGTGTGAAGGGTTGGTTGTGAAGATTGTAGAAGAAATTTAATCAATAAAATTATTGTTTTCCTCTAATTTTTGTAGATTTCTCTCTATATAGTGAACTTGCAGAGGATTGTAATGCTTGTACAGGCCTCATCTTTCTATTATTTAAATTGGAAGTTGTAGTAGGTGAAACTATTGTCAAAAATTCCAATTTTGGTGAAGTTTCATTGAAATTTGTAAGAGTTAGGAGGTTTTTACTACAACTACCTGTGTAAACTAGTCTTAAGGGTTTTGGTTCAATTTAAATTTCAAATGAACCCATTCCACCTTCTATAGGTATTGTATCTCATTGGAATGGATAGAATACAATAGGTATAGGTGAGTGGGAGGTTTGAGAGTGCAGGGGAGGTTGAATTCAATGTGTTGGGCATGAAGCCTTAGATGGGAAAATTGAGTTTTCCAAGTGAAATTGTGTGGTTTTGGTATGGTAAAGCATGAATTTGGTTGGGGAAGAATTATTTATTGATTGAATGAGTATGTACAGAGATATTTGAATCTATTTGAGGTGGTGGAAAGTTTAGATAAGGCCTGGAAATGTGTTTTTCAATAAAACCCTAGGTTATTGGCTAGAAAAGAGGGTTTAGGGTTTAGGTACTTTGGAGAGTGAATTTCTAAAAAGTAGTTGTGTAATATTTGGTTTGGATACCTTTAGATTTCTACCCAAATTATTTTAGTGGTTTTGAAGAAGTTTTGAAGCAAGGTACTTTGGAAAACAAACATAATTTGAGGTCTAGTCAATGTAGAAACCTGATTTTGCTAAATATGTTGCAAAGTAACCTATTGTGGTCTAGGGATATGTTGTTTTACACCCTAATGGGCCCCTGAATTGGTGTTGGTCTTAATGTGAATGGACCTTCTCTGAAAGTTATACCCATTTCAAGGAGATTGCAATGCTACAAGGAATAGTGAGGGTATGGTGAGTTAGGTTGAGTTTGATGGTTTTTGACTAAGATTTGTTGTTTTTGGATTGGAAATTATGTTGTGTGATTGCAGGACCTCCCCTGATTGGAATCAAACACTCTTGTTCATGTTCTACATGATCATCCTTTGTAGTTTGACATGAGTGTGGATTCTTTTGGAAAATATTTGGAGGAGGTTTCTTTATCTTCATAAGAGGCATCTTTATCTTTGGATTTTGTTCTAGAATCATCTCTAGGAGATTCTAAATTATCTTCTCTTGCAATGTGGCCTAGAATTCCTATTTGGAGTGTGACACATTTCAACATCAATATGGAGATACTTGAGCATTCTTTGAAGACATCACACACCATCTTTCTTCCTACATATTCCTTTTAGGAATGGGAAAACATCCTGCATACCATCTTGGTCTTAGTTCTTCCCAAGGGGAGGAAAGTTGTTCGATGCTCATGGATCATCTTCAACATTCATTGTCATCTACCATCTTTGTAGAAGACATTGTATTAAGGGGGGTTGCATGGTCTCTCTTTTTCTCTCTTATGGGGCATTTTTTTCCTCATATGGAGTTTTTTCCTTCTCATGCATCATTGAGATTTTTTTTTTCATCTCTCTTTTGGAGAGGAGTTTTATCCCACTGGTTTTTCTCCTTTTTTGGATTTGTGAGAGATTGAATTTTCATATATGTAGATGGGTACCTAACATGGCCTCATAGCTGAGACCAAACTTTGTGTCATTTTCATAATAGAACTCCCTAAGTTGTAATTAAAGGGGGTTGGTGTAAATAGGTGTTTTACCTATCTAGGTCTTGTTTACATGTTAAGTCTACTTAGGTCTAAGAGGGAATCTTTCTAGTTAATATTAGTTGTCACTAGATCGTATCTCATATTTTGGCATTTAATGCTTGTGTCCTAGGTCATTTAATATTTATTGAGGTAGTTGTCTTGTTGTACATGACTAAAAAATGTGTCAAGATCTTGTCTAATCTTATGTCACAACTTGCCTTTATAAGGAAGGCATCATATGTATATTGATATATTCAATCTAGAAATCTTGAATCCATAATCATAGCATAATATTTATGACATTTCTCTCTTATGGTAGTTATTGTTGTCTTGTAGGTCATCCTGAGGTGTTGAGTTCACCATAAACTCCCATAGTTTTGAGGCTAAGTCCTCCTAACGTCCATAGAATTTCACACCCTTCTAATGAATTTTGTGTACAACTTTGATAATCACATCCTAAAATAAATTAACATTAAATATTTAATTTTCTATCTAACAACCATATTAAGTGTAATTTAATCTTATTTGTTCTATTATATTTATGCATTATTTACAAATGTAACTCTAACTAAAACATAAATTATTTCTATAATTACAAAATAATATTAATCAATCTATAAATTATTATGTAATATTAAGTAGAATTTAAATGATACTTATTATCAATTACTAGTTTAAATATACTATAATCATATAATAAAATATAAATAATATTTAGTATCAATTAATAAGTTAAATATAATATAACTATATAATAAATAATGTCTTGTATAATATTATATTATATATTATCCTATATAAAATATAAATGATGAATAACAAAATATATTACATAGTTTAATGTATAATATAAATATAAATTTAAGAAATAATATAAAAATATTATATATTAATATATATTGGAAGTATAATATAATATATAATATAATTATAAATATAATAAATAACATATAAATAATAAATAATATTATTATATTATTTATATAGTCTAACTTCAATATAAATATAATAAATAATATACTTTAATTATATAATATATACATATAATTTTAAATAATATGTAAAGAGAAGAAAGCTATTAAATAGCTTGTGCAATAGTAAATTCTATAACTTATGAATTTATTACTAATTTCTTCCTTTATTTACACATTTTTTTTTAATATATGTCTTTCCTTTCTTCATACGTTTAGTAATATATATCTCTTATTTTATCTCCCTCCCTATCTCTCTATCTTTCATCCATTATATATCCCTCTCTCTCTAGTTGTCTATCTTCTAGGCTCTCTCTTTCTCTCTTGCTCTCATCCCCATCGCTTCCTCCCTCCTTAGATATTCCTCTCTCTAAAAAGTTCAGTTAAATTGTTAAATTTCTTATAAATTAATTTAAATAATATCATATGTAAAAATATATATTATTGTTATTAAATTAATATTTTTATTTAATTATATACAATGCAATATTAAATATAAGATATATATTATATAGTTAAATAACATAAAAAAAAATGAAGCATATATTATCACAAAATATATTATATGTAATTTTTTTATTTAAATTATTTTAAATAAATAAACTTAATATAATAAACAATAAACTGATAAAAGAAATTTCCATATATTTAATTATAAAAATGAAACCCTTTTTAAGAGAATACAATAACTCAAAATGAGTATTTCAATATAAAAAAATATTAACTAATATGTGATTGATTTTTTATTAGTACACATACAATATTGAAATTATTGGTCTATTATAGTATTTCTACATTTGTGAAAGATAATTGTTTCGAAAGGATAATAAATTTTATACTTCCCTTGGTTAATTACTTATGCTAAAAAGTAAAAAATTAGAATTTCAGTACTCAATTTACAACATGTCTTCTGTATTATTGGATTTGAAGTAATTTCAAAACATTCATGAATAATTAAGGATACTAAAAGCACTGCAAAAGCAACACACAAATCATGTTTTCTTGATTTGTATGAATTGGCTAAACTTTGTACTCCTTCCATTTGTTTGAGTGAAGACCAAACTCAGACTTAACCATAGCCTTTCTAATCGATTTACATGGAAGTACTCCCAATGTTTGTATATTTTTGTGACAACAGATTAAATATATGCATGAAAATTAAATGCATGATTCCATGGCCTTATCTATTATAGAACAATACTACATAGATGATGCATCTTTCATGTCTTCTTCCTATCTTTTCCATGTTAAAAACCAATAAATTTTTTGGGAATAAATAGCCAACAATCTCGTTAAATTAAATCCTCAGTATTTCTGAGCCACATAACCTTCGCTAACAATTCAACCCAAGAAATTTTAATAATACTAGCACTCAACAATCTCCTTACTGGCGATTTCCCTATCATCCGGTGTTCAATGACCAACAACCCAACATCTCAGCCAACACAACCTCGGTGACACATGAAAAGTGGCAAACGAAAACTAGAAAAAAGTATTAATGGATGATATCATTTTGATCCTCTTGCATCCATTTTGTATCATTGCATGTTGTTGATGGCAAAAAGGAGGTCGCCCATCTCATATAGGGAATGCTTTTGACGTAAAAATATTTTTTTTTTTATTAATTAAAAAATACTAGTAGTAATAATAATTTAGTTTTTCCCTATAATTTAATAGTAGAATAATTTAAAAGTATAGACTACTTAAACATAATTTAATTTTTACTAATCAAATGTCCAATCGTAATATCATAATCACATTAAAAAGATATTTTACTTAATTTCATATCTATCCTTTGGTGTTATTACTTATTATTGACTATAATTGAGTAGGTAATTTGTTCACTCAAATCAAGTTTATTGGAGTCTATAAAAATGGTGATAGAGAGAAAGATTTGCTATCCATCATTTTAGGTATTCATATTTGACATTATATTTAGTATGAAAATAAATTATAGTTTTAAAATGTGGCTTATATGACCTAGATTTTCAACTTTATTTGCAAAAGTGCTTATAAATGTTATCCCTTTTAAGTTCGTATCCTTGCTCTAACATTTCTCAAGTCTATCAAAAAGGTATCAATTGGATTTCACCATATTCCACTATAATTTTGAATAAGATATTTTTCTTCTAAAAATTATTATAATTATTTTCTTCTTTACTTATTATAATGCTTATTCATGATTTATTTTTATTATCTATATTCATTTGTACAATTTTTTTACCATTATCTATTTCTTATGTTTTCTTATGCCCATTATTACTTCACCTATTATCTATTCTATATTATCTAATCTTTTGCTACTTCACATATATATATTTTTTACTGTCACTTATATCTATAACTCTTATCCTCATCAACTATTTTCATACATATTTATCTCTCCAACTCAATTTTTCATACATCCCTCCTCTTACCTTCATTTACTATGTTAACTTATTCCTGCATCCACCCACTTTCTATCCTTGTTGACCCCTTATTATAAATTCATATTTCCTCATATAATTTTACTTCCTCTATCTATCTATACTATTTACTCTATTTTCACATTTGTATTTTGTTAAACTCCCTTTTTACTCTACCAAAAAAATACCCATATTGATTTCATTTTCTATTTATGTCTATCACTTAGTTAATGCAGTGCCAAAAATATCGTTAGTGACATTTTCACACTTATTTGGGCCCTCTTGTGAAATTGAGCTTAGTGTGGCCTTGACTTAGTGTTGTAATGTGATTAACACACTCGTATTAGGTCTTGGGATCTTGTGAATTAAATAAACCTAATCCTACCTTATTTGGAGTGTTGTAAAGTGTTGTAACACACTTTCACACTTTTCTAGGGTTGTCATTAGTAATTGGGCTTCTTTATGCTTTAATTAGCCTTATTTTGGATCCACAAGACTCATTTAATGCATCTTTTTGAGGATGATCCTAACGCAAATCAACATCCAATCATAATTTAGGTGTTTTCAAGTTTTGTGGCCCATATTTAGTGATTTGGGGCTCATTCGCCACTCTAGGGAAATGAGTCCCACCTAGGTTTTTGGGTCTCGAACCTGGTTTCACACATTTCTAATAATTTTTGAAAATGGTCCCATAAATTATGCCTAATGGGACGCATTCGCCACCTTTGGCGAATGAGTCCCGTGTGGCCCAAAATTAAAATTAATTCAAATTTTTGGAAAGATTTTATCCTCCTAGATCTGATGTCAGCTTGGTAGTGTTGTAATTTTAGGAATTCTTGCATAATTAAGTATAAATGCAAGTTTCTTTCACTCATTTTACACCTAGCAAGTTGAATGAGTATCCTTCTAGAAATTTTGAGTTTGCAAGAGCATTCAAGAGTCTTCAAAAGTAAATTATCAAGCATTGTAGAGTATTATTCAAGCATCAAGCATCATGTCAAGGACTTCATGCATCATGTTTGCTTTTGAGCTAGTAATTGTGATGTAGGGTTTCATGATTCAAGCTAGAATTTCATTCAAGATCTACCCTATCCAAGCATGAGTCAAGATTTACATCTATTTGAGCAATCTCATGCATGTTTGCAGCCTTTTATTGCTAGGGTTTGGTAAGTTGCAACATCATATTTTGTTCATTTGACATTCTCCATTCCTATTCCATTTTATTTCAAGGTTTGACCACTTGGAAAATACCTATCCACTAACAAAACAACATTTTCTCCTCTTTAGTGTGTGATTTGTAGGTTTAGGTTGAAGACACGTTGATGAGCAAGTTTGGAGAAAGTTGTCACCTTGCATTGGAGATTCTTGGAGAACTTCTACAGGTTGCAAATCGAGGTTTCAGATTTAGAAATCAATTGGGAAGCACATGGCAGACCCTGAAGGGCATATTCAAACCTTGAAGTTTTAGAAATTCCTAACTAGACTGATTCACCACTTCTAGTGAATGAGTCCTAGTCTAAATTTAGATTTTTAGAGATTTAGATACCCATTTGCCAGATTCTTGTTCCTACACAGAAACCTGGATCTGGTGATGACTCACCTAGCTTGGCATATGAGTCCTAGTCAACATTAAAGTTATAATTTCCAGCATTTTAGAGCTTCATCTAGTCATCTTCAGATTCCTAGGTGCAAACATTCCATCCTATAGCTTTCTATTTTTTTTACATACTTTGCTAGGTCATTTAGTGGAGCATTGCATCATATTAGGGTTTAAAATTACATCTTACATTGCATGTCTTTCCAAGTTCTTACTTAGTGGTGAACCCCTCATTAGTTTACATTTAGCCCCTAGAAAAACCCTATTGCAAGATCTTTTTCTTCTTTGCATTGATGTAATTCCTTTCCATGTAACCCTAGAGGATGATGCAAACACAACAGAAGTGTAACTATTTTTTTTAAGTGTAATTAATAACAGGTAAAGTGAGCTATACTTAATGCATATATCCTTCAAGGTGCACGACAACGCTTACATTTGAATCCCATAACTTATAAAATTGAACTAACCATAGCATATAATAATACTCATGAAATAAATAACACACATCCAAATCATTAATCTCATCTCATTAGATACAAAGCACATTAAAGAATCATTCATAGATTACATTCATTCCATAAAGCAGTTACAAAGCTCATTTCCAAAATGAGGAAGATCATACAATAATGTTACAATTACATTGATACAAGAATCCTCCTCGAATACAAACGAGTACATATACAAAATATCCAACTGGCATAAAAGAACATAAGAAATAGTACAAAGCAACTGGTACACACGAGCTCTCCAATCTGGAAGATCCCACCATCACGAACATGAAATGGGAACCCAATGGTTTAAGGTACACGTTCCACCCAACCAAGTGGTACCCGAATTCCCACCCCCCATGCTAGGAGATAGTAAAAAGGCTTCCTAGGAAAAACCAACAACCTCTAGACACAGACAACACACAGTACTATACCATACAAGAACAATACATACATAAAGGTTACATTGCTTCCAGAATAAAAGAATCAAGTATATCCACTAAACAATACAATAGTTGTCATGTAGGAAGAGTGTCATCACAAAGCTGCATGGGTTATCTTGCCAGATCTTCCTAGGCCCCGACCCCCATCTTGGGTTATCCTAGTAGCCTCTCACGACCCTCGACCCCACATGCAAACCGATGCATAATCAATTATCTTTCAAAGGGACAAGATAATGATCTTGCCATTCCAGGCCTTCGCGTCTCATCCCAAGTCTAAACAAGCACTTGAGCCCATGAGCGAGGCACAATTAACAAGTTATATGTTTTAAGATACCATTTTCCCTAATACAATTATTTAATTTCCACTAAATTATCTAGCTCACATGAGTTACCTTGGAACAACTTTGTGCATTGGCCCCCATTGAGAGCCACTCCCCTACTAGCAACACAAGAATCTAATCCACAACCAAGGATAAACACAGTGCACAAAACAGATATTAAATCCCAATCCAAAATATAAGAGGCAACACATCCCCGTTCATAGTAACCGAGTGTTTAACTGAATTACAACCAAGTGCACTACCTAAGGAAAACAAGGGCTAAACCATAAATCACAAAAAACCCCTCCTAAAATTACAACATCTAGAAGGCTTACACATTCACAACTAACATACTTCCCAACTTACATGAAAAAAATACATCATGATTAAATAAGCAATTTAGGCAAGTAATTAAAACTATCCTTAGAATTTCCTAAATCCAATTTCCATTTCAATAAAATACAATAAAAATTTTCCCAAATAAAATAGCTTATTACAATTTCACTTACAGACAAATAAAGAAATTAAATCTATTTGTTTTAAATCAATTTCCCAATTTCAACTATATAGAAATCAAATTCCCTCTTTTAAAACATTTCATTTAAAAATATCTAACTTGTTCTTTTGCATGCACCTATTATAGAAATACATTTTAAATATATATAATTATATATGTATTTAAATATTTAAAACCAATTACAATTTCCAAACATATATATATATATTTAAATATATATTTATATATAAATTTAAATATATATTTATATATAAATTTAAATATATATTTATATATATACATATGTTATGCATGTTATATATATAATATATATATGTTTAAAAAAATAATAAAAATCAAAATCACAAATATTAAAGGGCAGACAAAAGTTTACTAGGCTGTATACATAGTCGGCTCCTCCTGTGGGCCTGACCATTATGGGGCAACACTGGCTGCCTCCACACCCACCTCCCCCATGGGGGCAACGACAGTGGGAGGCAGTGTTGGTGCTACCTCCACAATCTGCCTCCCTATGGGGCAGCAGCTGTGGGAATAGCCCCAGCCTTCTCCAATTTCTTAGAACTGTGATTTTTTTAAATCATTGTACGAATTTCTATAGTCTGGTTTTTTTTATATAAATTTCTACAGGAAAATTCAAGAATTAATACGCATATATATATATATATGTATGTATAACTAAATCAAATACAATTTCCCAAAAGGTATTTTTTTTTTTTAACAAAATTTTCTAGAGGAGGATATTTTCAAATTCACTAGAGGATTATAGTTTTTAAAAGCCAAATAAATTAATTGGAAGAAAACAAAACAAAACAATAATCTTCTATAGGAAGATCTTTTCCCATACAAACAAGATTTTCCACAAATTTTGATAGGAAGATTTTAAATCCATTCCTACAAAGATTTTCCAAATCTTCTATTGTTTTCCCTCTAGGGTTTCTATTGTTTAAAAACAACTTCCTACAGAGGCTCTTAGATTTCACTATTAAAATTTTTCTGGGTATTCTATTTTTAAAAAATCAATTTCTATAGAAGCTATAAAGCTTTTACGACAATTTTTCAAACACGACAATCTTTCAAATTTTTAAAAATATATATTAAAGCTTCTACATTGTAAATAACATATTCTTCTTGTATAGGAAATCTTTTCAATTTGCATATAAATAAAAATAATTTAAAGAACCTGTTTATGGATGGTTGAGGAAAAGATGTTTGAAGTAGAGCTTCAAACACCTCCAGATTCCAATTTACCAAAGCTTCTTCCAAATTATCCACTTTTCCATAAAGACGAAAAATAAAACTAGAGCCCAAAATTTTCTGAGAACTTCTTCCCCAATTTTTTTTAACAACCAATTTTCAACAACCTCCCTAAAATATCTCTCTTCATTGCCATAAAGTAGCCTCTTTCCTCTTTTAGTTAATGCAAATATTTTCTCTGAAAATTAATTCCCAGTTGACAACAATGTTTAATTTTTCTAACACATGTCACCAATAAAATATCTATTCAACCAAATCACAGATATTTCCTCTAAGATAATTACAGATATTTATGCATTTACTAATTCAAAATTCACATATTAATTTCTAATTTTAATCACTTTATAAAATAAATTTAATCACAAAGATTAAATCACTTTACAAAATAAATTTAATTTAATTAATTAAATCAAATATAAAGCTTCTAACAACATTAATCAAAATTAATTAAATAATCACTAAAAAAAATTTAAGCATTAATTTCCCATAGAACATACCTTGCAAAATAAATAGACGACAATGAAAACGTGGACAACATAACCATAAAGCACACTGAAACAAGGACTGTCAACAAACTGTGACTAGGGTTGTGGCTTGACAAGGAAACCCCATTACTATCTCCCAATCAACTATACCATTGGTAAATAGACACGCTCAAACCTGTGAATCCAAGTGGAGTCGATATCTTGTACCTACAGTCCTATAATAAAACATATGTTGTACATGTATATAGATTATAAACAATCACACCATGAAGAGAAAATCATGGAATCACAGGGCACTTGCAAGCAAGTGATCTAATGTCATTCCCTTCACCAATACAGTGTCACATCAAAACTGACGAAACTAAAACATCAATTAACTACAGATGAGCATATATCAATATTAACTCAAATAATCAGCTATGGTAACCAGAAAGCATGTCATAATAAATAATCATCCATAAAGTGTACCATCACATCACAATATAAAAACCATCATCCCTCCAATGTCAACAATCAAATAACAACAACATAGTATCATGGTCTATCAAAGTAAAAACACTATCTAAAAATATTAGCAAATTGGAGAGGTGCTACAATTGAGATCTCTAGGGTTTGTTATTGAATGAGAGAGAGTGAATATTGTCATTCTAGGTCCTAAACCCTAAAGTCCAAACAATTTTCCCTCCTTTCAATTAAAATACTTGATGACTCCATGACCCTAATTGGATCATACTCTATTTCAGGAAGAAATAGGGGCCTTTGTAGTATTAAAGAATATTTCAACTATTTCTTTAAATTATTATTATTTCTAGTATAAATGTGGTCTCATGGATTGTAATAATGTAGGATATGAAAAAACTATATTTTTTTAAAAAGGAATTATAAACTTTCAAACAAAAGCAATCACTAATTTTAATGATAGGAAATTTGAAATGGGATATGGGCATTCATCAATAAAATTTGAAGGAAAGGTTTTATTAGATATTATAGTTGGAAATTTTCATGTATATATGCAAAATATGAATGCATAGATAGGGAACTTGAACTATTAGATAGAATACCTCATTGAGATGTCATCTTGATGTAGGAGTATCCATCGTAACGTGCAATCCTATAGCAACAAAAAAGGTTGAATTTTTTATTTGTACAATTTTGGATTTTTGAAGTGGACTAATTTTGGTTTGAATTTAATTTTGAGGGGTGTCAAATTATTTATCTTCAAATAATTAAAATTTTCCATTAAGGATTCTCCTCTCCACATTGAAGTTGACTAATGGGGTGAAAAAGTAGAAAAAAAGCAGTTTAAAAAAAAAAAAATTGCAAAATATTTGAGAGGCAATATGAGGCATTGGGATTTGATTTACGGAGATTTAAAAATAATAAATCATGATTCCTAGATAATAGGGACCAAGGAAGTGGGCACCTAGGCCTACTTTTTTATTTTTTA
This sequence comes from Sequoia sempervirens, assembly GCA_007258455.2. NCBI lineage: Eukaryota > Viridiplantae > Streptophyta > Pinopsida > Cupressales > Cupressaceae > Sequoia > Sequoia sempervirens. Next base: position 605,556,451 of record VDFB02271358.1, read on the forward strand.
TTTTTCAGGAGTCAAAAGGAGAGGGAGAAAAAAACTGAAATTCCTATCATTAGTGGGTTGCAAGTGATGGAAGTTTTAATTGTTTTAATTTATTTTTGAGGGGTTGAATGTGTAGAAGAATCATCGAGTTGTTCCATATGGGAAATGGAAAAAAAAGTATGTGTAATTAATTTCATGATAGGGGAGTTATGCAACAAAAAACCCATTTTCATTGATGAAAGTTTGAAGAAGTTTTTTTCCATAATACAGGAGAAGAGAGGAGAGGGCAGAGCATACCTCCAAGAATATTTTTTGATGGTATTTTTGTATATTGGAGTTGGTTTATAGAGGCATAACATCATCAGTAGTTGTAGATTGAAGGATTGTGATGTTGAGAGTAGTTATTTGTTGTAGGTGCTAGAGAGAAGCTTTGTTTCAAAGCTTTGATTTTCTGATTGCAAATCATTCTTATTGTATTTTCTATGAGTCTTGTGAGGGAATTTTTGTAGCCCATTGTATTTTGAATTGACTATAATTTCATTACAAAATTAATAAAATTTGGAGTCGTTGGTTGCAAGTTGCAAACCAGAGTTGAAAACTTGTTACAAGAAGTTGTTTCCTATGTTGAATGTTTACTAGTGGATTGTGTGATATTTTTATTTTTATTTTTAATTGAATAATCTTATTTAATTAGATTAATACATTAGTGGTATCAGAGCAGCAAGATATTGAGTGTGTAACAGACCATTGAACAGAGGCAGTTGCACTAGGACTATGTTGTGGGTGTTGAAAAGAATGGATGGGAGAGGAGCCCTTTGTGGTAGAGGTAGAGGAAGAGGCAGAGGAAGAGGAGATAATTTTGTAAGAGATGATTATTTTAGAGCCTTGACAAGGCAAGTTGAAACTTTGCGAAATGAGAGACCCAGGAAGTGATGATGAAGATGGAAGCACAGAGAATGCCAGTTTAGATACTGAGCAAAAAGAGGGAATTGCAATAGTTGCAAATGATCCACTACTAAAAGATTTAACAAAAGTGGGAAAGAGACCAAAAATGGAGGTGCCCAAATTTAATGGACGTTTGAATCTAGAGGAATTGATAGATTGGCTTAATGAAATGGAGGAGTATTTTAAATTTGAAGAGATAGAGGATCCTAATAACGTGAGATTTTCCAAGACAAGGCTAAAAGGGCATGCCTCAATATGGTGGAGAGAGGTCCAATTAGAAAGGAGAAGAAGAGGAATATATAAGATTAACAAATGGGATAAAATGGGGGAAACATTAAAAAGACAATTTATACCTATAGACTATGAATTGGACTTGCTCAAGATGATGCAAGGTTTGAAGAAAGGAAGCAAGATTGTTAAAGAATACACTGAAGAATTCCATAGAATTATTATAAGGATTGGGAATTTAGAGGCAACGAAGGATAAGGTTGCAAGATACATAAATGGGTTGAAGTCAAGCATTCAAGAAGAGGTGGCACTTGTTAGAGTTGTGACAATGGAAGATCTTATCAAATAGTGTTGAAGATAGAAGAAAGAGTGAATAAAAAATTTCATAATAAGCAAGGAGGAAGGAGTAAAACAAATGTGTAGAAAAATTTGGATAGAAATCAGAAAAATGAAGACCAAGGTAGTAGAAAAAAAACATAGGAATGAAGACTTTTATGGTTCAAGAGATCAAAATGAGAGGGGTAGAGGAAGATCAGGTAGAAGTTTCAAAAGTGGAACCTTCAAAGGGGCTTGTTTGAGGTGTGGAGAAGAAGGTCATAAGGAATATGACTACCCTCATAAAGAGGAAATACCAAGAAGAAGGACTAAAAATCAGAATAGAGAAGAAAACATAAATGGAGAGGTTGCTAAGTCTTCACACTCAGAAGAGGCAAAGGATGGAGAAGTGCTTGTTTCAAGAAGAGTCATTATGAATGAAGGAAAATAACTAGATCAAAGGAAGAGCCTATTCAAAACAAGATGTAAGTGTGAAGGTAAATTTTGTAATGTTATTATTGATGGTGGTAGTACTGACAATATTGTTTTTGAGGAAATGGTAAATAAGTTACATTTGGAAAGAAGAAGGCACCTGCATCCATACAGGATTTCTTGGTTGCAAGATGATTATAAAGTTCTAGTAAATGAACAATGTCTAGTAAAGTTTAAGATAGGTGATTATCATGATGAATTTTTATGTGATATAATGTATATGGATGTTTGTCACATGTTGTTAGGAAGGCCTTGGTAGTTTCAAAATTGTGTAGTGCATGATGGGTATGCTAATACATACTCCTTGTTGAAGGATGGAATCAAACACAAGTTGATTCCCTTGAGTAAGGAAGAAGGAAAGGTATGTAATAACACTGGAAAATGTTTGATTCATGGAGTTAAATAGTTAGTGGAAGAGGATGAGGATGAATATTTTAATTTTCTGATGCAAGTTGTAGTAGTATGGATTGCACTCAAGAAAGGTAAAGTGAAGGTTTTAGTGGAGAAGGAAGAGGTAAAATCTGATTTTTGTGAAAATGTTGTTGCTGATTTGTGTGAGCAAGATAATATTTGTGTAGAAGAATATATTGCAGCAATAAGTACATTAAAGAATGAAGGAATTAAATTTGTAAACAAGGAAGAAGGTGAGAAAGTGAGTGTTGATTTGTTTGGTGAGATGCCCTTTGCATCAGTTGATGATTTATCATTTGATAAAGAGATTTGTATGGATGATAGTTTATTGTAGGATGGAAGGGAAGAATATTTTGATTGTGTTAGTGAAATTGAACTGGATATAGGGGAGGGAAATGGAAGGGATGAAATTTTTTATTGTGTTACTAATGATGAATTTGCAACTGAAATTTGCTTTTCAAGAGATATAGGAGAAGAGAAACACATGAAGAGGTAAGAGAGAACATTCATAAATTAAATTTTAGTACAAAACTCATGCTGATTTGAAGAGGAGATACAAAGAATTCCAAGTTGGTGATGAGGTGATGGTTCATTTGAGAGAAGAGAGTTTTCTAGTGGGAACTTACAACAAGTTGAAAATGAGGAAGATTGGGCCTTGTCAGATTGTGATAAAACATAAATCGAGTAATGCTTATTGTTGGTGTAATTAATTATTTAATTACACTTTAGCATAAGTTTACATAGGCATATTTTATTTCCTAGGTTAATTCTTATCCTTATCTTGTTGAGCTGTCTTTTTGCTCAAGATAAGATTAGGGTTATGCATGGTTGCCTTTTTGAAGGATTTTGTATTATTTGTAAAACAATTACTTTCAATAATCATTATTCTAGCTTTTTGCTTGCACATATTGGCTCTGACGGTTTACAAAACTTCTCTTCTTTTTGTTCTAAATATATGTTGCATGTGATAGGTGATTTCTTGCAGGGGATTCTTGGTGACTGTGAAGTTGGTTTTTCAACTTCTACATGGTATTAGAGCTCCAAACCCATGGCTTCCTATTCGTGATTTGAAGATATTCTATCACAACGCCTTTTTCTGTGCAAGGGTTTCAAGCCAAGTTGATTTTTTGAAGATCTAGGGGTAGCCTAATTTTCTTTGAATTTTTGGGCCAAACCGATGTCGCCATCATGATCAGAGCATCCAAAAACCCTAGAAATGCCTTTCATTTCATCAATTTTGGAAAAAGTTGAAAAAAAGGAAAAAAAAATTAGCCAGAGAGGTCGTACGACCTCCCTAGCTCACTTCCCAAGGCACAAATTTAAAAAAAAACAAAAATCAAAGTTTTTAAATTAAAAACATGCGCTCATTGTTGAAAATAATCACACCACCCTAGCACCACCAAGTGGCCACTAGGGCGCCGCCCATCACTGATGGTAGTAACCACAACACCACCCACCGATCAGCCCCCACAGGCATTTTTTCCTGGGTTGTGGTCACATCGCGACCGGGAGCCAGTTCCCTCTCAGCCTCGCAGACTCATCAACCCCCTGTGCTTACCACCGCAGTCACATTGTGACCAGGAGCTGAATTTCAAACCCTAAGTGCCAGCAACGGTCGTATAGAGGATCAAGGGTTAAAGTAGAAGGTGCTTCTTTTTTGCCCCTAATTAGTCTACTTGGTTCCTAAAATAGGTCTTTTTCATTTTGGCATAGCTTTTGCAAACAAAGTCATTTTTTCGAAAACAAGATATTGCTAGAAAGTTGATTCTGAGCTCTTCACAGTGGTGGAGGTTTGATTTCCTGACTTTTCATTTTTTATGCTTTTTTCGCCTGTCAAAACCAGAAGTTGTTGTTTTCACTATGGGAGGCGTAACTTTTGCGTCATAGCTTTATTTTTTGAAAAAAAATAGGCGTTGGAAAGCTGGTTCAGTGATCTACACAGATGTCAAATTTTTTTTCATATTTGTTTACCAGGAATCTAATATTCTTGTTTGATCTCATCCTTTACCTTTTCAGTTATTTTCTTGGGAATCATGCAATCAAGCTAATTTTTTGAGATTACCGAGCATTTTTTTTATTTGAGAATATATATTGTTGTTTTTTGTCATGGATACACATAATATTGCACCCCTTACTCCATTCAACTATTTTGGATGGAAAAAACAAATGGAGATTCATTTGAAACACAAAGGGCTATATAGGGTAACCATGGGTACAAAAATTGAACCTATAGGTGCTACTGAAAAGAGAAAATGGTTTAATAGGTGTGATGAAGCTTATGGTACATTATGTTTGTCTCTTTCATCTAACCTTTTTTTTCATATTGAGTCTTGCACTACACCTAATGAGATCTGGACTACTTTAGAGTCTTTGTTTGGAAAGCAAGATACTATGAGAGGGTTTTAGTTAGAGAATGAGCTTATTGGCTTAAATCCTAGGTATTTTGATAGAATCCAAGAGTTTTTCACAAAACTATAGTCTCTTAGATTGCAGTTGTCACAATGTGGTGTTCAGAAGGAAGACTCTCAGTTGATATTTTCCATTCTTTCTAAGCTTGGTCCAGATTATTTAGTTTTTGTATCTACCTTTTATGCCACTAGGGATGCACTTGGTACTAGATTTACTATTCTTTCTCTTGATGATTTTTCATCTTCTCTCACTCGAGAGCAACCCAAGTTGGCTAGTATGGGCACAGTGAAACCTTCTTCCTCATCAAAAGCACTTATTGCATCACAGGAGCCTAGAGATCATAAGGCTTCTATATGCAAAGGTAAGAAATAGAAAAAAAGTATTCCAAACCTCATGAGCAACAAAAGGAGTCCTCAAATTCATCCTCCTCTTTTAAGGGGAAATCATATAGGAAGGAGAAGATTGCATGTGCATATTGCAAGAGGGAAGGACATGTAGAACATAATTGTTACAAGGACATTAATGAGCTGAAACATCTTCTTCAGAAACATCAAATTGATTTTCCTTCTAGGATGTCTGCAGCATCTTCTTCTCCTCATTCTTCTCCTTCAAAGCAACATAACATAGGCACAATTGGTTTACATACTTCATCAAATATGAAGGGACATGCTCTTTGTGCTTCTTTAGGTATTGGATTAGGGAGATGGCTTCTAGATTTAAGAGCATCTCATCATATGGCATCTTCACAGTTTATGTTCACTTCCTTTGAGCCTTGCACTATGTCTCCCATTTTGATGGGAAACAACACTTACATGAGTGTTATAGGGAAGGGGTCTATTAGTTTTGGGGACCACTCATTTCAGGATGTCTTGTGTGTCCCTCACTTGTCAAACAAGCTTCTTTCCATTTATCATATCACACATGGAGGCATTGGGAGATCTGTGGAGTTCACACCTGATTCGGTTATCATCAGAGACTTGGAGAGTAGAGTAGTTATTGCTACTGGGATAGTGGATCACTCATCTCGGTTGTATTCCTTCACCGATTTTTCTACTGATGGTGCTTCTATTCCTACAGTTGTTCCTCACACTTCTAGTGTGCATCATCATTTAGAGGAGAGATTTGGCTTCTTGAACATTGGTGTTCTCACTTCAGATCCTATTCTCGAGCCTTCCCTACCATCTCCTCCACCTCCTATTTCTATTGTTGTGGCTACCAATGTGGTTGTTTTGAATATATGTTGCATGTGATAGGTGATTGCTTGCAGGTGATTCTTGGGGACTGTGAAGCTGGTTTTTCAACTTCTACACTTATGAAGTAGAATTTCCAAGTGAATTCAATATTTCTCCAGTTTTCAATATTTATGATCTAAGTATGTTTCATGAGTCTGAAAATGATGAAGGTGCAGAATATGTACAACAAAAAACAACAACATTAAGTTTAGGGAAATATCAAATTGAAACTATTCTTGATTGCAGGGTGAGTAAGAGCACTAGGAGAAAGCAATATATGGATTACTTGGTAAAATGGATTGGAAGACTTGTTGCTGATACTTCTTGGTTGTATGAAGCTGAAATTACTCATATTGTATATCTTCTTGTAAAGTTATGAGATCACTTTTCTTCTACCATGGGTGTCTAATGTAGGAGCATCTATGGTAACCTGCAATCCTGTAGCAACAAAAAAGGTTGATTTTTTTATTTGTACAATTTTGGATTTTTGAAGTGGACTAAATTTGGTTTGAATTTAATTTTGATGGGTGTCAAATTATTTATCTTCAAATAATTAAACTTTTCCATTAAAGATTCTCCTATGCACATTGAAGTTGACTAGTGGGGTGAAAAAGTAGAAAAAAAATGTTTAAAAAATATTTAATTGAAAAATATTTGAGAGACAATATGAGGCATTAGGATTTGATTTAAGGATATTTAAAAACACTAAATCATCATTCCTAAATAATAGATACTGAGGAATTGGGTACCCAATCTTTCTTTTTGATTTTTGCTTTTTTAGGAGTCAAAAGGAGAGGGAGAAAAAAGTTGAAATTCTTATCTTTCGTGGGTTGCAAGCAATGGATGTTTTAATTTATTTTTGAGGGGCTTAATTTGAAATAGAAGAATGGATCCTTTCCATATGGGAAAATGAAAACTAAAGTATGTGTAGTTAATTTCATGAGAGGGGGAGTTATGCAACAAAAAACCCATTTTCATTGATGAAAGTTTGAAGAAGTTTTTTTTCCCATAATATAGGAGAAGAGAAAAGAGGGTAGAGCATACCTCCAGGAAGATTTTTTATGGTTTTTTTGTATATTGGAGTTGGTTTATAAAGGAATAACATCATCAACAGTTGTAGATTGAAGGGTTGTGTTGTTAAGAGTAGTTATTTGTTGTAGGTGTTGGAGAGAAGCTTTGTTTCAAAGCTTTGATTTGCTGATTGCAAATCATTCTTATTGTATTTTCTAGGAGTCTTGTGAGGGAATTGTTTCAACGCATTGTATTTTTAATTGATTGTAATTTCATTGCAAAATTAATAGAATTTGGAGTTGTTAGTTGCAAGTTGCAAACCAAAGTTGAAAACTTGTTGCAAGAAGTTGTTTCCTATGTTGAATGTTTACCAGTGGATTGTGTGAGATTTTTAATTTTATTTTTAATTGAATAATATTATTTAATTATCTCAATACATTATGTCTCAGGGAATGGATTCATTTACAATATACACACAAAATGCATAGATAGAACATAAAATAAAAATAAAAATAATTAAATTGAAGATAAATTTCCTTACAAATCTATTGTGTCAAATGATGTGCATGCACTCCTAGCTCTATAGTATCAATCTCCACCTTACACATTTTAAATATTATTTGTTCATCATCATTCTCCGTATACTATGTATACAGAGAATTATCACTTCAAAGACAAAATAAAAAGTGTTAGTCATTGGCATTATATAACCCTCAACACTAATGAGGACATGTTTGTTGGCTATATAATGGTAAAATTGCATAGTTATTTCATCCTCAAGAAAAATTGGAAATAAATGTCACCAAGCTCCACATTATTTATGAATGTGATATTTAATTTAAATGAAATACGTAAAGTGGCGAATGAAAATTGGCAAATATATGAATGTATGAGACTGTTTTGATCGTCTTGAATCCATTTTCCATCATTGCATACCATTGATGGTAAAAATGAGGTTTCCCATCTCATATAGGGAGCACCTCCAACATAACTATAACTTGTAATGCCCACCATGCAAACCCCAGAGAACACACACAAGAAAATAATTTTTTTTTTTAAACAACACAGTTGAACATGCAAGAACATTAACCATAATCACATAACACATTACATTACACTATTACACTTAGTTCTCTGGGGCAAGCGAGGTTACTTCACAAACAACTAACAACGAAAACAAAGATAACAACAGCACAATTCACTACTTATAGCTATATACAATGATCACACAAGCTACAAGAAAAGATAGAGGTGATTTACTAACTTTGGCAATAGAGTCTACTTTCTTAGGTCAGCTTAACATACCTCTTACATTCTATTTTATCGACAATTCCTTGCTCCCAATGCCTATATCTGCAAGGTCTACATGACTTGGCACACACATCAGGTCAAAGATAGTTAGCACATGATCACTAAGAGAAGCTATATAAATCAATGGTAGTTTTTACGTTATCGAAAATAAACAACAAGTCTCAAACAAGACTTAGAAGAACAGTCCTAGGGGCCCGACCTAATGCCTCGGGAGCTCATCACTTGATGGCCTTGCCTACGTATATAATTTGCAGAGGCACCGTAATTCGACAACTTGAGCTGCTCCAACTCATTGACTGACCAACCAAGGGTTCACTCATAAGACTTTCAAGGAGGAATCTACCCCAACACAAAAGTAACACAACACCACAAATACACACTAAACTCAAACCTCTGTTCATAAGTATTATGTGACCCATACAACATTACATACTAGAGGAGTGGGTATGCAACCCTTTCTAGGGTCGATCACCCCAGATAGTTTCTAAGGTGGCTGCCACCAACTTAGGTGAAGCCGAAGACTGGTGAACTAGATAAGCATATTCTTGCAAAAATAAAATAAAAATAGCCTACTCAAATATTTATTCATACTTGCACAAGGAAGGTCACAAGGCATAACAACATTTCTTTTTAGCTAGATAGCTCACGATAAAACATATACTTATATATTATAGCTATCCACTGTGAAAGAAAATAGTGATTTCACATCATTCTTGGTTAACAAACAAACAGTTAGTATAGGTAAACTTACAATAGATATCAACTCCTTATCACTAGTCAAACACTACTCCATAAACCAATACTTAAAACTTAAACATTCAACGATATCAATTTATAATATACAAATTGATGATTAATGTATGAAAACATTTCAAGGGTCATTCAAAATGAGAATTCAACAATATAATATCAACATTTGAATTATACGATAGTACCATTTCTATTATAATCAAGACAGTAATCTACACTTGAACTATGTTATCCTTTACTATTTCTTAGCTCCTATTAACTAACATTCCCTTAAACATATCAATCAAACATCTTTAGAACCCATGTATAGCTAATAAATTGAACTAACATAATATATGCAATTAATAAGGTTGAATCTTAAAGCTATCTAAAACTATAGTCCATCAGTTATTGTTCTAATATTAATAATTGCAATGAATAAAAATGAGTTCGAAGATATTCTAATGGGTATAAGTATATCAAGTAATGGTAATGGATAATAAGCTAGGTTTATCACATCACAACCTAAATGATGAATTTTTTAAACCAATAATAAATGAATATCACACAGGCCTATTATAAAAAACCAAGTAACCAATAATATACTGATTTTAATTTAATAAACCATACAATAAATTAAGGCTTATTTTCTTCAATATAACCAATTACAATTGTCTCGATACAATCCACAACCAACGAAATAAAGAAAATTTTCTGTTTAAAAATATTTATTCAACCAAATCAAATAATAAAATAATGTCCTCACAAATATGAAAACCTATTTATAAACATAATTCAACATTTTGAGTAAAATACAAACATTACATTTTAAAAGAAATCTAATAAAATAATATTACATCAAATAATTATAATTATATTTTAAAATTAAATAATATTAAATACAATAATTATAATTAATATATTTTTTTTAAATAAAATAAATTATACTTATCAAAATAAATAAATTAATATACATATACATATATATATATATATAATTAAATAAAATAAAAATTAAAAACAAACATCATACTCCCTGCCGTCGTAGTCCTTGCAAGGACTGCCCACGGTAGTCCCTGCAGGGACTGCGCACAACAATCTTCAAGATTGCTGTACGGCAGTCACTCCGCCGCACAAGTACAGGACGGGGGGGTGCGGCCAATGCCGTCCCTCCCCAAACTTATATATAATTTTTTTTGTCTTATTTTATTTTATTTATACTTTTATAAATTTCATTCTTTATTAAAATATATCAGTCCGTCCTTGATAGGCACGGATTCCGACGACAGTTCAGCGTAAAATAAAAATAAAGAAAATACAGTTTTCCAATAATATTAAAAAAGTAAACTGACAGAGTACATATATAAAATTATATATACAATAAATATATATATATATTATTTATTTACACATATTGATTTAGTAGGAAAAACTGGTAAGGAATTTTTAAGTAAAAATAACTATGAACAAATAGGAGGATATGAATTTCAAATACATTTGATTTAAAGAAAAGAGAAACCAATTTTCTTTTCAAACAGATAAATTTGGGCATTCCAGATGATGTAATATTTTGTTTGACAAGGTGAAACAACCAATAGCTTTTTAGAAAACTAGTTTGATCTCTTCTTCAGTAAGTTTCTATTCAAACAAAAGTTTTTTTTTTTTTTTCCTCACACAAGCCATATTTAATTAATTTTATTTTTCTCTGAAACAGAAAGCTGAAGGAGAAAACCAGAGAAAGACATATGGAACCTGGTGTCCTGCGTTTATTCAAAAATCTGATGATGCCTGTTTGATTTTGATGACCTCTACAACGAGCTTCCAGTTCCTACTTGAATCCGTCTCTCTAGAATTTCGTGTCTAAATTCAAATCCAATCCTTTTCTCAAACCTTGTGCAACTCTCTCTCCATAAAACCTCTGTGTGTGTAAAAACTCCCTAAAATTTTTAATTAAAATAAAAGATAATACCCTTCCCTCGCAAAAGCTCCAAAAATAAATAAATAAAAGAAATTATACTTTTTTAAAAGCAAGCTTTTCAGTTAAATATCAAATCACATTCACTCTTTTATCTTTTTCATTCTTTTATTTATTTATTTTTCTATTCTACAGTACTTTTTGTTTTAATTTCTGTTTTTACATCTTTACTTGCACAACACATTATCTAATTAATTTAAATACTTTATTCTAAAAATTATCCTCAAGAAGATAATTAATTAAAATAATAACACAATTTAATATTTTAATTATCATTTAATAAAATACATGACTTTTTTTAAAATTAAATAAAACATTTAAATATTTAAATACAATTTAATCTAACATTTTAATAACAATATTACCCTTATTTAATTAATTCAATCACAACATATAAAATACCATTAGAAGCTCTTATCCCATCTTCCTCTTCTGATTCCTTAGCCAGACTACCTGCACATCCTAGGTGAAAATGGAGGGGTACTACATCCTCCCCCCCTAAAACTCGACTTACTCCTGGAAGTCACATGGCTCAAAATGGAAACATAACCACATTAGTACCAAAATTTCTCTAATCTATAATTGATGTACACCCTCTTTCTGAATCATTGCAATTAGAATCACTATCCGGCTTCACATTTGAAAATAATATCTTCTTAACTACTTTTATTTATAATTCCTTACTACTCTTACAATAACATACTTGGTTTCAACACTAATAACAAAACAAGTACTCCTATTACTCAATTTTCCATTTACACAACAAACATCTTCAAAATATCATAGAAGGAAAATACATCAAATGATTACTTGAAATTAACAAAAAATACACACCACATCATGATTCAGTAACATATTTTAAGTCACAATTTATGATTCTTAATAATATCCAATCCATTTTATACCACAGAGTCACAATATACCCCCATTTAAGATAGTGTGGTTATCCCTCTTTTACATCAATAGGAACAAATATAATAATTATTCCTCTAACACATACATACATCTTCACATCACTAGGAACCACATAACAAGGCTACACAAGGGTCCATCTGGATGCCGGAAAGCAGCATACTAATCCACAATACATAATCCATGAGCCAGGAGCCAATATCCAACTCACATAATCCATACCTCACACTCAGTGACTTGATGGTGTTAGGCCACACACACATGGCAAGACCATCCAAACAAGACCACTATGACCCATCTCTTGTTGTACAAGGTGGTTAGCCTCCAAGAGATAGTCATCACACATAGGTGGGTAGTGGGTCTTAGCTATAAAATAGCCTCACATACCCCCATCCTCAAGGTTCCCTGCGTCTACTTCCTCGTATACACTCACCAAGTACGCCTCATACGTCCTTGGAGAGGAATCACAATACAACACATAGCCGACCTCAAAAACAATAAGGATAAATTAGTTTAGCCACCAAAGTCATAATTAAAAGAAAGCAAAAATTCAATTTCAACAATAAAGAAATAAATGTGCACAATTTCAACACTAAATCAAATGTAACCACGAGGGCTATGAGCAAATAATAGCACAAGGTATGGCTAAACCATCACAATCAAATATAACAAAGTGTCGGCTTTCACAATCACTAGAAAATCATCAATAATTATAAAGAAAGTTCACAATCCTGGAAATTGCACTATACAACACTGCATGACTAGATACTAGCCACCAAACGAGGAAGGAGGGACCAACGTCCGGCTATACAATAGCCCCCATGTGGTGCGGAGTGAGCACGCCATCCACATGACCTAGAGTGTGCTCCTCGGCTACACTCTGCCTCGCGTCGTCACGCGACATGGACTAACCAAGTGGCCCACGTACTCCTTGGTTTCCCACATAGGATGTGCACCTCGGCCTCCATCCTGCATCGCATCTCAGTGCGGCATGGTCATACACCAGCCGGAGAAGTCACGCACTGGTCGTATGCCGCATGGAAGTGTGTCCATGGCTCCGCAGAAGTAGGCATGCGCTAGACACACCCTGCATAGCGATACCTCATGGAAAAGGCACACGCAGGTACTCACCGTCGCCAGAGGTATACATGGCTAGGACCTACCCATATGCTAACCGACCCAAACACTTTCGAAAGCAAACATGAGTATCCCTCTACAAATGTGTGAGGCCCCATTACGCTCATCACACAAGTAGGCTATCATAGCACATCTCATAGTGCACCTTCACGTGTCTAAGCACGTGGCATCATGTCCTCGAGCCTAGCTTGCTACCATCAACAACACGACATCATCACCAGCACTGTGTCGGAACATCAGTGGGGTGTGGCATCGTATCCATTGCATCATGTCAGAACATGTGCAAATACGGTGTATGCAATACATATATGGCATGTCAATATGGGGTTACTCGAGCTTCACCTCTCATACGGACGAGGTTCACTCGCTAATGTCAGCTCAACGTCCCTATGGACAACCAGACAAATAGTAACAACCAATGCTTCTATACTCAAAACTGTGGGGTTTAGGCTGGCACATATGAATCAAGTACCCTGATCCATCATAAGGGGAAGTAGTGAGTATGTTTCCTTGGAATCGGTTGAGTTAAGACTACTCTGCGTCACAATATGCATACGTTACACACTCTGCCCAAGGAACTTTGTGGCTGCTACTACCCCTTCACAGATTGAGGGACTGGAGAACCAAAAGAAAAGAATCTGTGAAACTATCTTTTGGCTACTCATATATAAATTTCAACCACACGTGGGTTGGCCCTCAATCAGGTAACAAACATACAAGTACAAATAATGGTATGGTTAATTCCACACCAATAAATACAATATAGTCTCCATGAATGGGTACACAGTATCACCATCCCATGGGCACACAAAGAAAGCACGGGTTAACACAACACACAAACATTGCACAGATATTGGTTTCCACAAAACAAGGAGTACATTCATACCTACTATTATAGAAAATAGATTTTCCTTATCCTCATATGCACATATATGATTGATGCCACATATCAAAACAAGTACTCCCAACATCCTCCATACTTTTCTTCTGAATTCATAAACTCTTTACTCACTTTTACAATTCCTTAAATATCAACATTATCCTCTTCCTCAAGTTCAAAGATCAATTTTATAAACTCCCTTAAAGCTAGAATTAATACCATAAGTCTAAACAATTCTCACCCGCTTCCTCCTAGACAAACATACTCTTTTTTTTTTTTTATCACCTAATAATCTTCTTGATTCACAAGAAAAAATATTTTTATCACCATTTACTACATCATACACTTTACGAGAGATAAACATCAATGCCTTTTAATTACAGAATTCCTATTTGCTTCCATCATTTATACTAATACACGCATAAAGAAACTTTTATTTTCATGTCATGAAACAACATTTTTCCCAAGTTATATCATTTTCATTTGCAGGGGAGAGTGCACTTAACATAGAATCACATCATATACATGGCAAAATGCATTGTATTTCAACCCAAAACATTACCATTTATTTACATACTAGATTCAATAACAATTAAGAAGAATTGTCAATCAATCACACATCACAACACATAAATTTTGTATTAACTCAAGATTTTATTAAATGAACATACATCATCACATCTTCTCCTACTCAAATTTATTCCTAAACTTATTATACACAACTTCCTTTCATAAAACTTAAAATTAACTAGCGTATATAAGCATTTAATAACTAATATACTCCTAGAGCATTCCCTTAAAACTTATGCATCCAAAAACGCAAGGAGAAAGAAGAAGTGTTCTTTGCAAGGCACACACTAAAATAAGTTTGTTAAATAAATTTCAAAGATTCACCCTAATAATATTTCGTACATGATACAGGATCAAGTCGCTCACTTGCACCAATCGTAAAGGAACCATCATAATAATTTTAACGGATCACTATTTGACAGTATGATTATACTATACTACATTCATTTTATACTTATACGCAGTAGTATGATTCAATAAAAATACATGCAATCTCAAGCTAGGATAACACTAAAGTCATTTTTTAATCTATTTCTACTTCTAACCTTCATTCCTCATGATGAATTTTCAGCACATAGCCTTAAAATTATATAGAGTACAATCAACGCCCACAAACATCAAAAGAGGTTGTTGTGCAGTTTTTGCACACACGCCCCACTTGGAGTGGGGGACCCTCCTTTCTTCGTTGTGTCTTTGACCTTTGACTTTATTGGATTTATCATTTTGGGGTCTTGACATGTTGGTTTTGCTGGCTTCACCCTTGCCTTGGGGTTGATATTGATTAAAATTAAGTTTTTGGCCAAGTCCGGGTCTTCACCTGGATCCGGGATTTTCCGCCCCCGGCGGATTTCTCCGGTCCTGGTTTCCTTGTCCGTCTCTTGCCGAATTCTCCGATTCCGGGTTTTCTCCTGACTTCGGGATTTTCCGGTCCGGTCGGATTTTCCCGGATTCCGTCAAAATCCCGATCTTCCTGATTTCCCCGGTTTCTGCATTTCTGCGGAATCCGTGTCTCCGCGCATTCTGGGATTTTCCGAAATTCCACTTGGGGCACGGGTTTCCGGACTTGTCAGAAACATCTTTTCGCGCATTAATGGCTGAGGTATCTTGGTTCAGACGGGTATAAGGGTGAATTTAGGGCGTTTTCTGATTCATTCTAACTTCGACTGCTTCCTTGTTTTCTGCTCTGGCGATTCGGAACTTTCGTTTGAGCTTTGGGGTTTGGTCTTGGATTGTTTGCGCGTGGATTGCTTGAGTGTTGCTGCCAGTATCTCGTTGCCTGGACGTGTTGTCACGTGGATTGATTTTCCAAGCTCGATTTCTGCTCGTCTTGATCCATGGTATGTATTCGTCGCCCTTCCGTTTGTTTGCATGGTGATTTCAGATTTTCTTGTACTGGGCGTTGTTAAATTTTGGGGTCGGCTCATATTTTGACTTTGGGTGTCGTATTTATTCAGTCGGTTTGATCCGTTTTTTTTATTTGAAGCCCATCTCTCGTGCCCTATGAGTTCCGTTTATCCGCTTGATTGCATATTTACACTCTAGACGGAATTCTGGGTCGTGTTGCTTAATTGTTTTAGGTGCGGGATGTGTTGCCATGCGAATTTAGGGTTTTTCTGGGTGTCTCGGCTAATGCGATGATTTGATCTTGTGTTAGAATGACTTTCGCCTCGTTTTATGTTGGCTTCCCCGTCCTGTGAGGATTAGAGGGATTTTAGGTAAATCCCGAACTGATATTGTAACCCTAAAAGCTTGCTCTGGTTCTAATGGCGGATATGTGATTGTTCGATTTAGGGCATCGTCATTTTAGTATGGGATCCTTCCTTTGAGTGCTTCTGAGTGTTGGACACTCTTTGCATATTCGAGTCTGGTAATTGTCGTCGGTTTTGGGTTTATTCGAGCTTTGGTATTGAGGATCTTGTGGTCGCTCCTGTGTTGGTGCACGTTTTGCCATTTTTCGGGTTTCTGAGGCTGTCGCGGAATTTCTGGTCTTCCGGATTTTCCCGGTTTCCTTTTATTCCGCGGACAGAGTTGATTTCCGGTGCATTTGATGCTGTCCGCGAAAGTCCGTCCCATTCGGATTTTTCCGGATTTCCTGTCTGATTGCATTCTTTTGTATATTTCGATGAGGGAATTGATGGAGTGATTGTTAATGCCTATTTCTTGATTGCCAAAGAGTAAAATTGATGATTTTCCTTTGATTTCCGAGCATATTAATGATTTACATGGCTAATAGTGCTTTGGTGGCAGGAGTCCGTCTGGGTCGGATTTCTCCAGAATTCCGCCCCGAATGTATTTTCCCGGATTATACGATTTTCCCGGATTATTTGATTTCTCCGGATCTCGGAAGATTGGCAATTGGCATTTGGTTTTAATGGATTTGTATGATGTATGCTAACCTTTTGGATGAATATGAGCTTAATAATTAGATTCTAATAATAGTTCTTGGATGTGCAGGCTGAATCAAGCAAAGCTGCTGCTGGGAAGTCCAAAGGTGGTGCGGGAGCATCTGCAGTCTCCGAGACAGAAAAATTGAGATTAGACATGAGGAGTCAGGTCCCAGAGAGTAAGATATCTTCCGTGTGGGCAGATGTGTCTGATACCAACGTTGGTGCCTGGCGTTATGAAGAATTCAAACAGAGAACGGCTGAGAAGGACCAATCGGCATTGAGGCAAGGGATGATGAACTCAGGGTTGGTACACGTGGCAGGGTTCCCTCCAGCAGTCCAGTGTTACGAGTTGATTTTGGAGTGTGCTAGGCAGTACGCCTTTGACACACAGATGGTAGTTAGTACTGAGGGGCGGGTGTTGGCAAATTTCAGTCCAGCCTCCATTGCCTGAGCTTTCAGCATGCCGGATCTCCCCTCGGTCTGCGCCCTAAACATTGACACTGCTCGCACGTATTATGAGAATGAGCCAGTTAAGGCTCAACAGCTTATCAACTCATGGCTTGAGAAGCCCAAGTCTCACCACTCTAAATTTCCCAAACAGTTGCACAGGGTGAAGTTTAGGCCGGATATTTATGATGCCATCACACTGTTGAGCAGGGTGGCCGGACTCAAAACTACCGGGGTATTGGAAAGTTGGATGGTCCATGTGATCACCAAGATAGGCCAAGGAACGAATTATCACTGGGCAGGACTTATCAGTGCGGAAATAGATAGGCAACTGAGGAATGTTTTGGAAGGAAAGAAGTTCACCATGTCCTCCTTTGTTATATATATACTGGCCATCTCTTATCCCTATAAGGGACTGACTCCGGCAGGAGCTATTGGACAGGACATTATCTATGAGGTCTATCCGGAATTGCACCTCGGACACGGAGATTATAGGAGGGCCAACGATGCCTTCACTATGCATATTACCCGGACCCTTCAGAATGCGGAGCACATCAGATTGTCCGATGGGGCTAGGGGGTTGATTAGGAATTACGGGGCCTGGTTCATCCAGTTCCCCACTTTCACTTATCTCCGGATTGATGGATGCCCCGTTGCTCCCTACAGATTGCCCAGGTATCCCACTGACCACATAGTGCTACTGGAGGTCATGAGACAAATTTGTGAGTTCGATACGGTGGTCAAGAAGGAGAAACATAAAACTGGTTTTGGAGGTGACTTCCCTCTTGGGATTGGCGTGGATGTGATGTGTCCTTCCATTCAATCAGCTCATACTGCAGGTGAGGAATTGGCAGCCTATGGATTCTCTTTCCATTCAAAGAGAATGAATTTTGACATCACCGGAGGGGCACAGAAAAGGGCTACCCGGGAATACAGGCACAAGGAGGACTTGGAGGACTACTGGGTCAACATCAAGGATGACCTTGATGCACGAAGGAAAAGGTATTCCCGGCTGCCAGTGGAGGCAATTAGGCAGTACAATGTGAAGCTGATTCCGGATCAGCTGGAGGATGATGGAAAATTGGTCCAAGACCATGTCTATGAGCCCATCAAGGATAGGTCAGTAGCGGATATTGACTGGAATGAGCCTGAGGTGACAGAGTTGGAGGACTTAATGGCTCCGGTGCTAAAATATACCTTTGCTTGGATCAAACATGAGGTCTGGGTGTTGGAAAATGCCAATGTTCCCCTCACTTTCGACCTGATGGGGAATCTCAACCCCATGTCCACTTCAGAGGAATCCGGGGAAGAGGACCCCAAAGGGAAAACAGCCAAAGCCTCTCCTTTCAAAATCAAGGTCAGAAGCCCTAAGGGGACTCAACCTGCAGCGAAAAGGAAACCTATCGGCAAACGCAGGTGGAAGACCCTGACTATCAGCAGGTCTTCGAACGAGGAGGAGGTGGAGAAAGCTGAGGAGGAGGATGTTCCTCCACCGCCCAAGAAGACCAGAATTACAAGGGTGGCGAAAAAGAAAGGCCAAACGACTTCGGAAGATGAGCCTCCGGTTGTGGATGTAGAAAGTTCTGGAGGGGAGAAGACCAAAGTATACACCAGAAGATCCAGAACTCCGTCCCCAAAGGATGCTGCACAGCCGAAGGTTTCTTCTCCAATATTGCCAGCCACTGAACAGGACAGACCTGTCTCTCCTCCGCAGGGTGTAACAGAACCGGTAAATCCGGATGAGCAGGAAATCAGCGGAGAAGCAGAGCCATTTGAGGAAGGGGCATTATTCAGTGAGGCTGCCGGGCTCGAGGTAGAGACAGAAGAAGGGCACACTTCTCCCTTGGTACAATACGAGGACTCTACGGAGAGTGAGAAGGGCCGCGGATCTCCAGAACCAGAGAAGAGCATCCCCGCTAGAACTCCATCGCCGGTACTTCCTGAGTTGCGATTTGAGGAGATGGACCAAGGTGAACACCCCCCAGAGAAGGATGATGACAAGGCAACAGAAGAAGGAGAAGTCGAGGTGGCAGTAACAGAAGAGGAGAAACCCGCGAAGGCCGGGAAGCAGCCACGAAGGAATCCGGGCGGACCTGTGGCGCTCGGTTTGGTTAGAAAAATAAGGAAAGCGGTGATAGTAGAGGCCTTACTCCTCTCGGCTGGGATGCAATGTTATCTCGAGATGGAAAGGGGAAAAGAAGAGGAAACAGCGGATAATTCCGGGTGGAAGAAAGGGATAAGGTGCATAGCAGGTCGTGCATAAATCAAATATGACGGAGCATTGAGAATTACGAGGTGAGTGTGATTTAGATAGGTTGAGAAGAAGACAGGACGAAAATTGAAAAGGGAAAATGAAAGGTTGAGGAAAAGCTTAGAAGAGGTCATGAAACCTCTACAGTCCCTCCATCCGTCCTCCTCTTCTACTCCCGGATTTCTGCCGAAGGAAACAATTTCTGGCATAGAGAAGATGAAGGCTTCCACACAAGCTGTCATGGACTGGTTGATGAGTGTTCGAACACAAGGGGATGAAGCTATTAAGGAGATCCTGTCAGTTGGCAAGGATGCAGTCCAAGGAAAAGAGCTGATGGAAAGTATCCTTTCTCAGGATATGAATGATGTCGATTCTCTGTTGCAGAAGACAAAGATTATTCTGGGACATGGCAGGGAACAATTGGGCAGGGATGGAATTCTTCCCTCTTCCAGGTTGGATGAACCGTGGGAATGGTTCGAAGCACTACAGATCAGGCAGGGAGCCCTGAAAAAGATAAAGAAACGAAGAAAGGCCATTGATGCCGACCTTACTGCAATCTATGAGGGTTGCATTGCATTTTTTGAAGTGATGACAGGGAGGAATAAGATAGCTCCCAAGTACCTGAGTTTGGATCAATTGAAGGAATGGTGGCATGAGGTTTATGCCCCGGATTCTGATGAGGTTGTCACTGGCCATATGCTTGATGATGCGGCTACATATTTGGCAGTGATAGATAGATACCTAACCAGCAGAAAGGATTGGAAGGGGACCATTGAGCGGTCCAATGAGGGGATTGAGTCAATTAAATGCCGGCTCAAAGTTTTGCCGTTGCCACCTGTTGCTGAGTTGGAAGGAGTTTTCTTGAGGGTCCAAGGGTCACCAGCGCGGAGAAAGGATAAGGGAAGCAGCGGTTAGTGTTTATCTCGAGATTTGTGCTTCCCTATTATCATAGGGCATGCATTGGACCGGATTTCCTTGGGGATTGTGCCTTGGCCGACTTGGATGATGGCATTAAATGTGTGCCTTAGTTTGTTTCCCTGGCCGACCTGTTTTGGCGGTTTTGTTATTATCTTTATTGTAAAATGTTTGGCTGGGCCGACATGTTCTGGGAAAATTTGTTAAATAGGCATTTTTGCCTTATTGTAACAGTTCAGAAGATTTTGATAGTAGAGATTAGCAAGAGCAATAGTTAGAGTTTTAGAATTTCTTAAAGCAGATATCATATTCAGAACAGTTGAAATTGTTGCAGTATTTGATGATTAATACAATTGGAGACATTGTGGTTTTCCTGGTGGAATCCTTTGTGTTATCTCATCTTGCATGGTTCTTTTGTTCTATCTTTCACATTGCTTGAAGATCTAGGGTTTATTATTTAGAACTAAATTAGTTTAGTTAGATAAATGGTGTATGTGATTTCATATTTGGAATGTTAGTAGCTATCTTTGGTCTACACTCCCAGTAACTATCTGATTGTAGTAGGCTGGTGAAGTCAACCTGGACCATATATATTCAAATGTGCTTAAGTTCGGTTGTAGATGCAAATCTATGATTTGAAAATTTATACTCCTCAGAAGATTGCACTGTTCTTGTAGAGATTGCCTTGTGGGTCGAACAGGAATTGGTTATTTGAGATAGGTCCATTCCAAATATATGTCATTTGCATTGCTTGTCTGTTCAATAATTTAGATTTTATTACCTTCCCTGCATCCCTATCTTTTGCAATTTCTTTGTTATTCGGTTAGATTTAGGATTCAAGATCATCATATTGTTAGATCTGGTAAATTGAAAAGGTTTAGTTTGCTTGTAGTAAGGTCCGATTGTGATTACCAGCAATTTCACATTTCATCTGAGTTGTTTTACGCATTGTTATGACCTAACACCCGAGAGACCTTGGGGTGATTTTCAGTAATTCATTATTGGAGATTACCTTTCAAGAGAGATAGGATTTTGTATTCTGTCTGAGTTGTTGCTGTGCAGAAAACACCATCAACAGATTGGCGCTAGAAGGAGGGCCTGAATGAGCACACTGGATCGTTTCTTGAATGCCATCTCTCCAGAGAGATTTAGGAGAAATACCAGATCCACCACCAGAGAGGAAGATTTAGAGGAACTTCAATTTCCCAATAGGTCAAGAAGGACTAGAGGGAGAGGAGAATCATCATCGCCCGCTCCATCACCAACATCATCCACATCCTCATATAGGGGAGTATCATCCTTACCTATCCCTTCACCAACATCGTCCATATCTTCTTACCCTGAGGTTGAAGCAATACCCGTTCCTGAAGAGGTTCCCCTTCAACAGTTCCAGCCTGCCGTTAACCAACCACAACCTCCACCCCCGCTTTTACCAATGGCTTTCCTTGCCAATAATCCGTCACCTTTGTCCTTCGGAGCTTATAATGTAATGCCTAAAAATCCTGAGCATTTCTGCTCGAAATTTCATGTAAACGACCCGAATAGAACTGCAGAGGAACACATAAGGATTTTCCAAACTTGCCTTAAAGACAGAGGAATTGTCCATGAAGATGTTGCTTGTAGGTTATTCCCTTACTCCCTGGGTGAAGAAGCTTTTTATTGGTACAACCATCTCCCTGCTGGCTCAATTCAGAACTGGGGTGACCTTGAAAAAACCTTTCTGCAAAAGTTCCGAATACCCATCAGTGCTAATGAGCTATACCTACAATTTATCAAAGTCAAGAGAGAAGTCAACGAACCCATAGCCAGTTTCAATAATAGATTCCATCGTGCGTTCACCAGATTGCAAGATCCATATGTCCTAGATGATGGTACTGCCCTGGGAGTATATTATGAAGCTCTGGATAGTCTAACGGCAACCTTTCTGAAATGGAGACCTAACCCTCCAGCTACCTTGACAGACGCTTACACGGAGGCTGTCAAGCTTAGCACAGACTTGAGACAGCACTTGACAGGGCCATTGCCTTCTCTGGGACCAGTCGCACACCCTAACCAGATTCAGGCAGTAAATCAGGCTCTCACCAATCATACCCCTATTATGAATCCAGTCCCTCAATTATCAATGGTACCACACCCGGGTCATCCTATGAGTCAGGTTTCTCCTATGATGAACTTCCCTCAACAGCAGGTTAACCAGCCTATGTACCAGGCACAATCAAATAGCTTCCCGGCTTATCTGCAGAATTCGGAAGTGTTGCATCAATCTCTGGGATCCGCCCCAGTACCTGTCCCACCGTTGAGTAACCCAAACCAACCTCCCTACCGAGACCCTAATAAGGAAAGAATTGACGAAATGGCTGAACAAATAAAGAAGCTAAATCTAGAGGTGACTTATTTGAGAAACCAGAATAGCCAATTGCAAGCTGCTCAAAAGGGAATGCAATCCAATCAGAACAGGGAGTTCTCACAGGGGCAGAATTTCGACAGGGGACAACGCAATGACAGAGGATTTTACAATGACAGAGGGTATAACCAGGATAGAGGTTTCAACAACGATAGGAGGCAAAACTTTGATAGAGGCCAAGGAAGTGGGTCAGGATTTGACAAAAGGCCATCACAGGGACAGAACAGAACTTGGAATACAGGGCCTAATAATGGAGGAGTTCCTACTCCATTGGATCAGCCAGCCAATCAGATTGTTAATCAATCTGCCAACCAGCCAGTTAGTCAGGATAAACCTCCCACCGGGGTGTATCTCGCGGAAGCAGCCCTGTCAGGATGGTGTAGGCTTCACAAAACAAGTCAGCATTCAGAACTGGAATGTCCTGAGTTCCAGACTGCAGCTTCTATCTTTCAGTATGAGGTAGAGAATAATGTGAATGGGCAGGAGATTGTTCCTTCCAATTCATATGATTCCCCTGTGCTGGTGTTGAACCATGCTCCTTTTCCCACTAGTAATGAAAATGTACCAGAAGAACCTGATTTCCAGAAAGATGAAATTGATCAGATTTGTAATGGAGATGAAGTAGCTCAGCTGTTTAACGAAGGGGAGATGAATGACAATGGCCCCTTGGATCAGGAAGAAACCTATGTTGAAGAAGTTCAGATGTTTCAGAGACAGGGATTGAGGGATATGCCTCACAGACGCCCACAGCCTGGAGGGCCCTTTACCACTTCCATTCCCCCCAACAATTTCACTACTCCTCCAGATCCTAATGCAAGTAACAATCCGTCTTATCCACAGGTGTCCAAGCAGTACCTTTCGAAAGATAGACAAGCTCGAGCAGAACCACAGAAGGAGAGGATTGTTCAAATAAGTAAGGAGAAGGTAGAGGAACCATCTAAAGAGGTTTCTACTGATATGAGTGAAGAACAGATGGCTTCGTACGTCGCAGAGGAATTCAAAAAATTAAAGGTAAACCTTTCTGCTTTTGAATTGTTGAGGTTTCCTGCAATTAGAAAGGCTGTCTTGGGTACTTATGATGCAAATTCAAAGACATTGGACAAATCTTCTGGGGAGCATGACAGCCAGACCTCCAGTTTTCAGCCTGTGAACACACAAAGTCAGACACCGAATAGGACTAATCCCCCCCCTGGAGATAGAGGAAAAGAAAAGGACAGAACTCAAGTGGCCCAGATGGATACCCAGCCCACTTTGTTTCAAGGAAAAACGGAGACTCCTCCATTTCTGATTTCTGTCAGAATTTTTGGTAAGAACCTCCATAATTGTCTGTTGGATTCTGGTGCTTCCACTAATGTGATGCCTCTTGGAGTTTGTAGGGCTCTGGGAATTACACCTGCTGATTCCCAGAAAAAGGTGACTCAGTTGGATAGGACCGAAGTAAGTGTGGTAGGGGAACTTAACATGATCCATATGCAGATCGCTTCTGATCCTAGAATCCAACAGGTTATTAACATTCAGGTAGCTGACATTCCTGATGCATACGGTTTAATTTTAGGAAGAGATTTCACCAGGGCCCTGAATGGGTATGTGTCTACCGACCACTCTCACATGTGGCTTCCCTGGAAGGGAGTGCCCAATCAGATAAGGATTGAGAGGGAGCCTAGAATGAAGTACATGATAACAGAATACCAAAAGACTTCGACCGAGGTTCTCATATCAGAAGCTGGAATGGGAAACTACTTGCTGTCCGCCCCATATGAAGAATTAGATGTAGAAGAGGTGCTGATGTTGCATACGATGCCAGTGGACGCTGAAACAGGGTCCAGTCTTGTTGAAGCCCTAACAGAATCAGTTGAGGAAGAAGAAGAATCTGAGGATAGACAGATCAGCTTACTGGACAATTTCCAGGATTTCATTAAGCAATGCGTAGAAAATCAAGCTCACTTGGGAAGGAGGACAAGTTTTAAGGAGTTACTCTTGCCGAATTGGTGCAGAGTTCACAATGCTTCTCACTCAGAATTGGAGTGTTGCTTGTGTCAGACAGCAGTGAAAGAAGTGTACAAAAGCATAAATCCATCTCAGGAAGTTGGTACAGATGAACAGAATCTGGAGGCAAAGTCTGAGAATCAGAAACCTGTTGTGGTTGTGAAAACCTCTATTACTGATAAACCAAAAGACAAAATGAAGAAGACCACCGCTGCGGAGTACTGGACTCTCAAGTTTGATGGATCTAAGTCTAAGCAAGGGGCTGGAGCTGGATTTGAATTGATAAGTCCCAGAGGTAAGAGTTTCTTCGCAGCTCATAGACTCCAATTTCATTGTACAAATAATGTGGCTGAATATGAAGCTTTAATTCTCGGACTCCTTATGGCACTCAAGAAAAAGGTCAAGGTCCTACAAGTTTTTGGTGACTCAGAATTAGTGGTCAAACAAGTAAGAAAGCAGTATGCCTGCCACGACAGGAGAATGACCAACTATAGGCATAGAGTGTGGGACCTCATTGAGGGGTTCGACGCTTTTAATATCCAATTGATCCCAAGGAAGAAGAATCAAACTGCTGATTCTCTAGCTCAAGCGGC
This sequence comes from Sequoia sempervirens, assembly GCA_007258455.2. Lineage (NCBI taxonomy): Eukaryota > Viridiplantae > Streptophyta > Pinopsida > Cupressales > Cupressaceae > Sequoia > Sequoia sempervirens. The sequence continues at coordinate 605,581,970 of VDFB02271358.1, forward strand.
CAGTACTTTGCAGCCCCTGTCTTTGTCAGGATTGAAGAAGTTTACTGTTGAATTAACTCCTGTCCCGTCAGTCCCTGACAATGTGACTAATTTTCAGGTGTTTGAGGATGATAAGCATATCCTTGACTTTATCACGAACACGGATGTTTTTGCTTTACAGATCATTGACGAAACAGAACCTCAGGAAGCAGAATTGGATCTGGAAGGTGTGCTAAACTTGAAGTCCAATACTATTCCAAGAGGAATGGTACAGCTGGAGAGGATTTTCGATATGGACAAAATCAGAGATCAGGAACAGGAATCTAAGAAAGAGTCTATCAGTGGGCAGTGTGACACTCACAATGTAGGCACTGAAGAAGATGTGAAGAATGTTTTCATAGGTAAGGTTTGTACACCTGAAGAAAGACAGGAAATAATCAGGGCCTTATACGATTTTCCAGACATAGTGGCCTGGGGTTATGGAGACTTGAAGACTTACGATACATCCATCATAACTCACACTATACCTCTCAAGCCAGGGGCTAAGCCTTTTAGACAGAGGCAGAGACCTATTAATGCGCTGTTGGAGCCCCTCATATAGAAGGAAGTTCAGAAACTGCTCTCCGCTAGAATTATATTTCCTGTCAGGCATTCTACTTGGGTGGCAAACCTGGTGCCAGTTAGAAAAAAGAACGGTGAAATTAGACTCTGTGTTGACTTCAGAAATCTGAACAGGTCATCTGAAAAAGATAATTATCCGGTTCCCTCGTTGGATGAAGTGTTGCAAGTGGTTAATGGATCGCAGATGATGTCCTTCCTGGACGGCTATTCAGGATATAATCAGGTGATGGTCCAGTATGAGGACAGGCACAAGACTGCCTTTACAACCAAGTGGGGAACTTTCGCCTACAGGAGGATGCCATTCGGGCTTATTAATGCAGGAGCCACGTTTCAACGAGCTATGGATATCGCTTTCAAGGACATCATAGGAAAGTGCATTATCATTTACATGGATGATCTGACTGTTTTCTCCAAAAACAGAGGGGATCATATCTCAGATCTGCGTAAGGTGTTCCAGAAGTGCAGGGAATTCGGCATCTCTTTGAATCCCAAGAAGTGTATCTTCGGAGTTACAGAAGGCAAATTGCTGGGCCATGTGATATCAGAAAAGGGCATTGCTATAGATCCGGAGAGGGTGGAAGCCATCCTAAGAATTCAGCCGCCTGCCAGCAAGAAAGAGATGAAGTCTTTCTTTGGTAAGATTAATTTTGTCAGGAAATTCATCACGGGATTTGCTGAAATTGTCAAGCCACTAAATGCCATGTTAAAACAAGACGCCAAGATCGAGTGGACCACAGAAGCAAAGCAGTCCTTTGCAGAGATTAAGAGAGCCATTGCTGACGCTCCAGTATTGGTGAGTCCAGACTATGGTAAACCGTTCTATATTTATTCCTTTGCTTCAGACCACTCATGTGCTGGGATGCTGACACAAAAGTCTGATGAGGGGAATGAGCATCCCATTGCTTTCATGAGTGCACCATTGAAGGATGCTGAGTTGAAATACCCATGTGTGGAGAAGCAGGAATATGCCCTTGTTCGAGCAGTAAAGAAATTTAGGCACTATATCCTTAGAAACAAGGTGTTTGCAATTGTTCCTGATTCTGCAGTAAAGTTATTGCTGATGCAGAATGAGTTAGGGGAGCGCAGAGCTAAATGGGTAACCATGCTACAGGAGTATGACATTGAGATCCAGCCCATGAGGCTGGTAAGAGGACAGGGACTCACCCAGACCATGGCAGAGATAGGTCCTGAATTGTCTGTCTGTAATTATGACGTTGAAGCAGTTTCACCGGATGGCTGGTATGACGATATAGTTTATTATTTGCTGAATCAGCGAGCTCCTGATCGTTTAAATGCAGTACAGAGGCGGGCCTTGAGACTGAAAAGTGATGGTTTCATGATGAAAGGAGCCGTCCTATACAAGAAGAATCACGAAGGTATTTACTTAAGATGCCTTAGAAAATAGGAAGCAGAAAGAGTAATAAATGAGTTTCATGAGAAATATGGCACCGGTCACGGTTCTGCTATTGCTACTACGAACCAGATTTTACGGGCGGGATACTACTGGCCTACACTATTCAAGGATGTTCATCATCATGTTCGGACCTGTCACACTTGTCAAGCTGCAGCGACACGGGAAAGGTGTGCAGCGCTCCCGCTCCAGTCTGTTATTGAGGTAAAACCTTTTGCTCAATGGGGTATGGATTTCATCAGCCCCATCAATCCACCATCTTCTGCTGGACACAGGTATATTCTCACCATTACTGATTATTTTACAAGGTGGACTGAAGCATTTGCTTGTAGGCAGTGTACATCAGAAGTAGTAATCGATTTCTTAGAATCTGCCATTCTCAATCGGTTTGGATGTCCTTTCGCTGTTGTGTGTGATAATGGTCCTGCCTTTGCATCTTTGAAATTCTCAAACTGGGCTTTTGATCATGGCATTGTTGTTAAGTTTGTATCTAATTATTATCCCCAGGGGAATGGTCTAGCTGAATCCTCTAATAAGAACCTGTTGACTGTTGTCCGAAAACTGTTAGAGAAGAACCCAAAGGATTGGCATACCCAGCTCAGGTTTGCTCTTTGGGCCGATCGTACTCGGGTTAAGTCCTCCATTGGTACCTCTCCTTATCATTTAGTGTACGGTCTGGAACCAGTCTTCCCTATCCAGCTTAAAATCCCAACTCTGCAGTTTATCAACCAGTTTTATGATGAGGGTGATAGAAGGGAAGCGAGATTAGCTGAGTTGTTGCATCTTGAAGAAAAACGGGATAATGCCCTTGAAAGATTCGCCAAACATCAGGGGGTAGTCAAGCGATGGTTTGACAGGAGAGCTAAGGTCAAAGCCTTTAGGATTTCTGACCTTGTTCTGTATTGGGATAAGCCGCATGATCAGAAGGGTAGCCATGGTAAGTTTGATAGATTATGGCTTGGTCCTTACCAAATTGCTGAAATTCTGGGAGATAATGCCTTCCGTCTGAGGACTCTCACGGGAGAGGACATGCCACTGCCTGTTAATGGGCAGTATCTTAAACATTATTTCCAGTCTTGAGCTGTTCTCAGCTCTTTCCCCTGTAAATAGTTAGTTAGGTTGCTTTCTTTGCTTGTTTGTTTGTTTTGGTTAGGGTAGGTTTCCCTTTCGTTTTGCTGGCTTTGTTTGGTTAGGGTAGGTCTGCTTTGGTTTGTTTGTTTTGCTTTGCATTGCTCTTGCTTTTGGTCTTATCTCCTTGTGGGATTGTGGGTGTATCTGTATGATAATGGTGGCAAAACAGGTCTAATGTTTCTGATATTTCCCTTACAAACTTTAATCTTTTTTCCAGAATGTTATGGTATGAATTCCGTTGCCTATGTCACTTGTCCTTGTGGTAAGGCGAAGGTTTTCTGGTCACTCTGCACAGGAATGTATTGGGGTCTTATACCTTTAATCTTTAAATATACCTGAAGTCGTAAAAGGTCCTTACAAGGTCTGGACAGGTGAAAAACCTTTTTTCTGCTCTAGTGCCACTGTGGTTCTCAGCCTTGAGTGTGAACTTCACTGTTCACAGGTTGAATAAGTTGAGTAAAAAGAAATATACCTGAAAAAAAAAAAGAAGAAATGGATATTAGAAAATCTTGAGGTTAAGCTCATCGGGGATTGAATATCTCTACCCGAGAATATGAGCACCTTTAATTTGTGATGAGCACTATCGACCGGGAGGATCCGATAACCTGCATTGAAATTCTGAACTCCTGTTGTGACTGAGCTCTATCGGTTGCACAGGGTGAGTCCTTCATGCTTCATTACTTCAAATCTGGTTCTTTGCAACTGAAGGTAGGTAATATATGCACCTGCACACACTTGGACCCTGGTATAGGAATGTCTGAATGTCTGGGAGTTTCTTTGCTTTAACTTAGGGTGGCGGCTTGGTACTTGCGATGAAACCAGAGTTCTGGGTTCTTGATTTCAGTTTGTCATCGAAATGCTCAGGAGCATTTCCCCAGCAGAGTCGCCATTTGTTGTGCAGTTCTTGCACACACGCCCCACTTGGAGTGGGGGACCCCCTTTCTTCGTTGTGTCTTTGACCTTTGATTTTATTGGATTTATCATTTTGGGGTCTTGACATGTTGGTTTTGCTGGTTTCACCCTTGCCTTGGGGTTGATATTGATTGAAATTAAGCTTTTGGCCAAGTCCGGGTTTTCACCTGGATCCGGGATTCTCCGCCTCCGGCGGATTTCTCCGGCCCTGGTTCCTTGTCCGTCTCTTGCCGAATTCTCCGATTCCGGGTTTTTTCCTAACTTCGGGATTTTCCGGTCCAGTCGGATTTTCCCGGATTCCGTCAAAATCCCGATCTTCCTGATTTCCCCGGTTCCTGCATTTCCGCGGAATCCGTGTCTCCGCGCATTCTGGGATTCTCCGAAATTCCACTTGGGGCACGGGTTTCCGGACTTGTCAGAAACGTCTTTTCGCGCATTAATGGCTGAGGTATCTTGGTTCAGACGGGTATAAGGGCGAATTTAGGGTATTTTCAGATTCATTCCAACTTCGATTGCTTCCTTGTTTTCTGCTCTGGCGATTCAGAACTTTCGTTTGAGCTTTGAGGTTTGATCTTGGTTTGTTTGCGCGTGGATTGCTTGAGTGTTGCTGCCAGTATCTCGTTGCTTGGACGTGTTGTCACGTGGATTGATTTTCTAAGCTCGATTTCTGCTCGTCTTGATCCATGGTATGTATTCGTCGCCCTTCCGTTAGCTTGCATGGTGATTTGGGGTTTTCTTGTACTGGGCATTGTTGAATTTTGGGGTCGGCTCATGTTTTGACTTTGGGTGTCGTATTTATTCAGTCGGTTTGATCCATTTTTTTATTTGAAGCCCATCTCTCGTGCCCTATGAGTTCCGTTTATCCGCCTGATTGCATATTTACACTTTAGACGGAATTCTGGGTCGTGTTGCTTAATTGTTTTGGGTGCGGGATGTGTTACCATGCGAATTTAGGGTTTTCTTGGTATCTCGGCTAATGCGATGATTTGATCTTGTGTTTGAATGACTTTCGCCTCGTTTTATGTTGGCTTCCCCGTCCTGTGAGGATTAGAGGGCTTTTTAGGTAAATCCCGAACTGATATTTTAACCCTAAAAGCTTGCTCTGGTTCTAATGGCGGATATGTGATTGTTCGATTTAGGGCATCATCATTTTAGTATGGGATCCTTCCTTTGAGTGCTTCTGAGTGTTGGACACTCTTTGCATATTCGAGTCTGGTAATTGTCGTCGGTTTTGGGTTCATTCGAGCTTTGATATTGAAGATCTTGTGGTCGCTCCTGTGTTGGTGCACGTTTTGCCATTTTTCGGGTTTCCGAGGCTGTCGCGGAATTTCTGGTCTCCCGGATTTTCCCGGTTTCCTTTTATTCCGCGGACAGAGTTAATTTCCGGTGCATTTGATGCTGTCCGCGAAAGTCCGTCCCATTCGGATTTTTCCGGATTTCCTGTCTGATTGCATTCTTTTGTATATTTCGATGAGGGAATTGGTGGAGTGATTGTTGATGCCTATTTCTTGATTGCCAAAGAGTAAAATTGATGATTTTCCTTTGATTTCGAGCATATTAATGATTTACATGGCTAATAGTGCTTTGGTGGCAGGAGTCCGTCTGGGTCGGATTTCTCCGGAATTCCGCCTCGAATGTATTTTCCCGGATTATACGATTTTCCCGGATTATTTGATTTCTCCGGATCTCGGAAAATTGGCAATTGGCATTTGGTTTTAATAGATTTGTATGATGTATGCTAACCTTTTGGATGAATATGAGCTTAATAATTAGATTCTAATAATAGTTCTTGGATGTGCAGGCTGAATCAAGCAAAGCTGCTGCTGGGAAGTCCAAAGGTGGTGCGGGGGCATCTGCAGTTTTCGAGACAGAAAAATTGAGATTAGACATGAGGAGTCAGGTCCCAGAGAGTAAGATATCTTCCGTGTGGGCAGATGTGTCTGATACCAACGTTGGTGCCTGGCGTTATGAAGAATTCAAACAGAGAACAGCTGAGAAGGACCAATCGGCATTGAGGCAAGGGATGATGAACTCAGGGTTGGTACACGTGGCAGGGTTCCCTCCAGCAGTCCAATGTTACGAGCTGATTTTGGAGTGTGCTAGGCAGTACGCCTTTGACACACAGATGGTAGTTAGTACTGAGGGGCGGGTGTTGGCAAATTTCAGTCCAGCCTCCATTGCCCGAGCTTTCAGCATGCCGGATCTCCCCTCGGTCTGCGCCCTAAACATTGACACTGCTCGCACGTATTATGAGAACGAGCCAGTTAAGGCTCAACAGCTTATCAACTCATGGCTTGAGAAGCCCAAGTCTCACCACTCTAAATTGCCCAAACAGTTGCACAGGGTGAAGTTTAGGCCGGATATTTATGATGCCATCACACTGTTGAGCAGGGTGGCCGGACTTAAAACTGCCGGGGTATTGGAAAGTTGGATGGTCCATGTGATCACTAAGATAGGCCAAGGAACGAATTACCACTGGGCAGGACTTATCAGTGCGGAAATAGATAGGCAACTGAGGAATGTTTTGGAAGGAAAGAAGTTCACCATGTCCTCCTTTGTTATATATATACTGGCCATCTCTTATCCCTATAAGGGGCTGACTCCGGCAGGAGCTATTGGACAGGACATTATCTATGAGGTCTATCCGGAATTGCACCTCGGACACGGAGATTATAGGAGGGCCAACGATGCCTTCACTATGCATATTACCCGGACCCTTCAGAATGCGGAGCACATCAGATTGTCCGATGGGGCTAGGGGGTTGATTAGGAATTATGGGGCCTGGTTCATCCAGTTCCCCACTTTCACTTATCTCCGGATTGATGGATGCCCCGTTGCTCCCTACAGATTGCCCAGGTATCCTACTGACCACATAGTGCTACTGGAGGTCGTGAGACAAATTTGTGAGTTCGATACGGTGGTCAAGAAGGAGAAACATAAAACTGGTTTTGGAGGTGACTTCCCTCTTGGGATTGGCGTGGATGTGATGTGTCCTTCCATTCAATCAGCTCATACTGCAGGTGAGGAATTGGCAGCCTATGGATTCTCTTTCCATTCAAAGAGAATGAATTTTGACATCACCGGAGGGGCACAGAAAAGGGCTACCCGGGAATACAGGCACAAGGAAGACTTGGAGGACTACTGGGTCAACATCAAGGATGATCTTGATGCACGAAGGAAAAGGTATTCCCGGCTGCCGGTGGGGGCAATTAGGCAGTACAATGTGAAGCTGATTCCGGATCAGCTGGAGGATGATGGAAAATTGGTCCAAGACCATGTCTATGAGCCCATCAAGGATAGGTCAGTAGCGGATATTGACTGGAATGAGCCTGAGGTGACAGAGTTGGAAGACTTAATGGCTCTGGTGCTAAAATATACCTTTGCTTGGATCAAACATGAGGTCTGGGTATTGGAAAATGCCGATGTTCCCCTCACTTTCGACCTGATGGGGAATCTCAACCCCATGTCCACTTCAGAGGAATCCGGGGAAGAGGACCCCAAAGGGAAAACAGCCAAAGCCTCTCCTTTCAAAATCAAGGTCAGAAGCCCTAAGGGGACTCAACCTGCAGCGAAAAGGAAACCTATCGGCAAACGCAGGTGGAAGACCCTGACTATCAGCAGGTCTTCGGACGAGGAGGAGGTGGAGAAAGCTGAGGAGGAGGATGTTCCTCCACCGCCCAAGAAGGCCAGAACTACAAGGGTGGCAAAAAAGAAAGGCCAAACGACTTCGGAAGATGAGCCTCCGGTTGTGGATGTAGAAAGTTCCGGAGGGGAGAAGACCAAAGTATACACCAGAAGATCCAGAACTCCGTCCCCAAAGGATGCTGCACAGCCAAAGGTTTCTTCTCCAATATCGCCAGCCACTGAACAGGACAGGCCTGTATCTCCTCCGCAGGGTGTAACAGAACCGGTAAATCCGGATGAGCAGGAAATCAGCGGAGAAGCAGAGCCGTTTGAGGAAGGGGCATTATTCAGTGAGGCTGCCGGGCTCGAGGTAGAGACAGAAAAAGGGCACACTTCTCCCTTGGTACAATACGAGGACTCTACGGAGAGTGAGAAGGGCCGTGGATCTCCAGAACCAGAGAAGAGCATCCCCGCTGGAACTCCATCACCGGTACTTCCTGAGTTGCGATTTGAGGAGATGGACCAAGGTGAACACCCCCCAGAGAAGGATGATGACAAGGCAACAGAAGAAGGAGAAGTCGAGGTGGCAGTAACCGAAGAGGAGAAAGCCACAGAAGACCCGGGGAAAACTGGCACAGAAGGAATCCGGACGGACCCTGTAGCTCCGGACTGGTTAGAAAAAGAAATAGCAAGGAAGAAACAGGTGATAGTAGAGGACACTCCTCTCGACTGGGATGCAATGTTATCTCAGATTGGAAAGGGGAAAAAGAAGAAGGCAGCTAGGATAATTTCCCGGGTGGAAAGGGATGAGGTGCATAACCGTGTAGTACACATCGCCACCCCTGCTGCAGATAAAACAAGAGAAGAGGTAATAGGCCAGGATTACAGTGTCCAAACCATCAACCTTGGGCCAGCTTCCCTAGAACAAGACATTGAGGAATTCGAGGGGTCGAGTGCTGTGATTCTGGATAGGTTGAGGAAGGAGACTCAGACAAAGAGGGAATTGAAAAGGGAAAATGAAAGGTTGAGGAAAAGCTTAGAAGAGGTCATGAAACCTCTACAGTCCCTCCATCCGTCCTCCTCTTCTACTCCTAGATTTCTGCCGAAAGAAACAATTTCTGGTATAGAGAAGATGAAGGCTTCCACACAAGCTGCCATGGACTGGTTGATGAGTGTTCGGACACAAGGAGATGAAGCTATTAAGGAGATCCTGTCAGTTGGCAAGGATGCAGTCCAAAGAAAAGAGCTAATGGAAAGTATCCTTTCTCAGGATATGAATGATGTCGATTCTCTGTTGCAGAAGACAAGGATTATTCTGGGACATGGCAGGGAACAATTGGGCAGGGATGGAATTCTTCCCTCTTCCAGGTTGGATGAACCGTGGGAATGGTTCGAAGCACTACAGATCAGGCAGGGAGCCCTGAAAAAGATAAAGAAACGAAGAAAGGCCATTGATGCCGACCTTACTGCAATCTATGAGGGTTGCATTGCATTTTTTGAAGTGATGACAGGGAGGAATAAGATAGCTCCCAAGTACCTGAGTTTGGATCAATTGAAGGAATGGTGGCATGAGGTTTATGCCCCGGATTCTGATGAGGTTGTCACTGGCCATATGCTTGATGATGCGGCTACATATTTGGCAGTGATAGATAGATACCTAACCAGCAGAAAGGATTGGAAGGGGACCATTGAGCGGTCCAATGAGGGGATTGAGTCAATTAAATGCCGGCTCAAAGTTTTTCCATTGCCACCTGTTGCTGAGTTGGAAGGAGTTTTCTTGAGGGTCCAAGGGTCACCAGCGCGGAGAAAGGACAAGGGAAGCAGCGGTTAGTGTTTATCTCGAGATTTGTGCTTCCCTATTATCATAGGGCATGCATTGGACCGGATTTCCTTGGGGATTGTGCCTTGGCCGACTTGGATGATGGCATTAAATGTGTGCCTTAGTTTGTTTCCCTGGCCGACCTGTTTTGGCGGTTTTGTTATTATCTTTATTGTAAAATGTTTGGCTGGGCCGACATGTTCTGGGAAAATTTGTTAAATAGGCATTTTTTCCTTATTGTAACAGGGCAGAAGATTTTGATAGTAGAGATTAGCAAGAGCAATAGTTAGAGTTTTAGAATTTCTTAAAGCAGATATCATATTCAGAACAGTTGAAATTGTTGCAGTATTTGATGATTAATACAATTGGAGACATTGTGGTTTTCCTGGTGGAATCCTTTGTGTTATCTCATCTTGCATGGTTCTTTTGTTCTATCTTTCACATTGCTTGAAGATCTAGGGTTTATTATTTAGAACTAAATTAGTTTAGTTAGATAAATGGTGTATGTGATTTCATATTTGGAATGTTAGTAGCTATCTTTGGTCTACACTCCCAGTAACTATCTGATTGTAGTAGGCTGGTGAAGTCAACCTGGACCATATATATTCAAATGTGCTTAAGTTTGGTTGTAGATGCAAGTCTATGATTTGAAAATTTATACTCCTCAGAAGATTGCACTGTTCTTGTAAAGATTGCCTTGTGGGTCGAATAGGAATTGGTTATTTGAGATAGGTCCATTCCAAATATGTCATTTGCATTGCTTGTCTGTTCAATAATTTAGATTTTATTACCTTCCCTGCATCCCTATCTTTTGCAATTTCTTTGTTATTCGGTTAGATTTAGGATTCAAGACCATC
>VDFB02271358.1:605592423-605662131 GCA_007258455.2 Sequoia sempervirens
AGTTTGGATCAATTGAAGGAATGGTGGCATGAGGTTTATGCCCCGGATTCTGATGAGGTTGTCACCGGCCATATGCTTGATGATGCGGCTACATATTTGGCAGTGATAGATAGATACCTAACCAGCAGAAAGGATTGGAAGGGGACCATTGAGCGGTCCAATGAGGGGATTGAGTCAATTAAATGCCGGCTCAAAGTTTTGCCATTGCCACCTGTTGCTGAGTTGGAAGGAGTTTTCTTGAGGGTCCAAGGGTTACCAGCGCGGAGAAAGGATAAGGGAAGCAGCGGTTAGTGTTTATCTCGAGATTTGTGCTTCCCTATTATCATAGGGCATGCATTGGACCGGATTTCCTTGGGGATTGTGCCTTGGCCGACTTGGATGATGGCATTAAATGTGTGCCTTAGTTTGTTTCCCTGGCCGACCTGTTTTGGCGGTTTTGTTATTATCTTTATTGTAAAATGTTTGGCTGGGCCGACATGTTCTGGGAAAATTTGTTAAATAGGCATTTTTGCCTTATTGTAACAGTTCAGAAGATTTTGATAGTAGAGATTAGCAAGAGCAATAGTTAGAGTTTTAGAATTTCTTAAAGCAGATATCATATTCAGAACAGTTGAAATTGTTGCAGTATTTGATGATTAATACAATTGGAGACATTGTGGTTTTCCTGGTGGAATCCTTTGTGTTATCTCATCTTGCATGGTTCTTTTGTTCTATCTTTCACATTGCTTGAAGATCTAGGGTTTATTATTTAGAAATAAATTAGTTTAGTTAGATAAATGGTGTACGTGATTTCATATTTGGAATGTTAGTAGCTATCTTTGGTCTACACTCCCAGTAACTATCTGATTGTAGTAGGCTGGTGAAGTCAACCTGGACCATATATATTCAAATGTGCTTAAGTTCGGTTGTAGATGCAAATCTATGATTTGAAAATTTATACTCCTCAGAAGATTGCACTGTTCTTGTAGAGATTGCCTTGTGGGTCGAACAGGAATTGGTTATTTGAGATAGGTCCATTCCAAATATATGTCATTTGCATTGCTTGTCTGTTCAATAATTTAGATTTTATTACCTTCCCTGCATCCCTATCTTTTGCAATTTCTTTGTTATTCGGTTAGATTTAGGATTCAAGATCATCATATTGTTAGATCTGGTAACTTGAAAAAGGTTTAGTTTGCTTGTAGTAAGGTCCGATTGTGATTACCAGCAATTTCACATTTCATCTGAGTTGTTTTACGCATTGTTATGACCTAACACCCGAGAGACCTTGGGGTGATTTTCAGTAAGTCATTATTGGAGATTACCTTTCAAGAGAGATAGGATTTTGTATTCTGTCTGAGTTGTTGCTGTGCAGAAAACACCATCAACAGAGGTAGAATGAGAAAAAAATAAAAATAAAAATGAATTCACATAATATAAGGTCAACAACATACATGCAAAGAGAAGATGCACGAAGATAAGACAATATGACTAATTTCAAAGTCACCTTGACCTCACTCAAACTCAAAGTTAAGAGAACTCACAAGAGAATGTTGAACAACATAACTCTCACACTCAACAAGTTAAGACTCAACATGCTCATCTACACCTGAAAGACACAAGGGTAGAACTATATCCGTACTGACATAACAACTCACCACAACCAAACATGCTAGCAACATTACGCAAAGATCCCAGTGTTGCAACCTTGGCTCTGATACCAAGCTGTAACGCCCGCCATGCAAACCCCAGAGAACACACACAAGCAAATAATTTTTTTTTTAAACAACACAGTTGAACATGCAAGAACATTAACCATAATCACATAACACATTACATTACACTATTACACTTAGTACTCTAGGGCACGTGAGGTTACTTCACAAACAACTAACAACGAAAACAAAGATAACAACAGCACAATTCACTACTTATAGCTATATACAATGATCACACAAGCTACAAGAAAAGATAGAGGTGATTTACTAACTTTGGCAATAGAGTCTACTTTCTTAGGTCAGCTTAACATACCTCTTACATTCTATTTTATCGACGAGTCCTTGCTCCCAATGCCTATACCTGCAAGGTCTACATGACTTGGCACACACATTAGGTCAAAGATAGTTAGCACAAGATAGATAGTATGCATTGTTCAATTGCATACAATGTTTAATGTATGCTTATTTTTTGTACATATCTTGATTTCCTTTAGTAACATTTACATACATACATATCATTCCACCTATCATCCTTACTTTAAAACTGCTTTACGAATGTGTAATTAGCTATGCCACTTTCACATATACATAGATATAGTCAGCCAAAAGATAGATGGATTAAACCATAAATAGTGGAGTGTATGATCTATCCTCCAATATTGTAAATAAAAATATGGAAATTGGAGACTTACATATATATATATATATGGAGGAAATATAGAAATTGATGTTTCATATAGCGTTGCTCATTTACATTCAAGTGAATTAGATGTATGCTTTAGTCGATCTTCAATTACTTTTACAAGTATGAAAATGTTGTTTCAATTTATATAAATATGTTGGTTGAAGTTATGTATAAATATCATAATGTTGTATGAGAAAATGGCTCTGAATATTAGTATCATTTTGTTGTTTCAAGATATATATAACCCCTAAAATGATTATATATTTATAGTAATTAGTTAACATGATCACCTAAGGTTTGTGAGAGTTAGAATTGGGATATGATAGTCTAACATGCATTGATCATCATGTATTATAACTAGGGATAGGAGGAGACAATCAGGCCCCACTTAATAACAATTTAAGACCCAATTTTTTTTACAAAAATTTGTATTAATATGACAGGACAGGTACATGTGTTACAATAATGTTGCTTCAATTTGTATCATAATATTGTTTGAAATTATATAGAAATATCACGATTCTGCTTAAATTTACATATATATTGTGAACTACTTATATGAGTATGTATGTACATATGTATGTATGTACATATATATGTACATATATATGTATGCATGTATTTTGGTATGGATATATGTATGCATGTATGTATATAAATTTTTATGTACATACATATGCATATATAATTAGTCTGAAACATGATCACCTAAGGGTTGTAAGAGTTATAATTGTGGTGACGATAGTATAACATGCATTTCTTGTTTCATTACACACATACCCTTGTTCATTTACAATCAACTAAATTAGATGCATGGTTAGTTTTTTCTTTAATTACACTCACTCTTACATGTATGGATATGTTGTTTCAATTTGTATCATTCTTTTCTTTGTAGTTAGAATTGGGGATATGATAGTATACACATGCATTGCTTGTTTCATTACACACATACCATTGTTCATTTACAATCAACTGAACTAGATGTATCTTTAGTTTGTTCTTCAGTTACACTCACTCTAAATGTATGCATATGATGTTTCAATTTGTACCATTATTTTCCTTGTAGGAGTTAGAATTGGGCATATGATAGTATAACATACATTGCTTGTTTCATTGCACACATACCCTTGTTCATTAACAATAAACTAAATTCTAGATGCATTGTTATTTTTTTCTTCAATTACACTCACTCTTACATGTATGAATATGTTGTTTCGATTTGTATCATTCTTTTATTTGTTGGAGTTAGAATTAGGGACACGATAGTATAACATGCATTTCTTGTTTCATTGCACACATACCCTTGTTCATTTGCAATCAAGTGAATTAGATGCATGGTTAGTTTTTTCTTCAATTGGACCCACTCTTACATGTGTGAATATGTTGTTTCAATTTGTATCATTCTTTTCTTTGTAGGACTTAGAATTGGGGATATGATAGTATAACATTCATTTCTGGGACTTGGTTTTCTAAAGGTCTTTCAAACTCTAGCCTATGTCTCACTTCACAATTCAAAGGGAAATGTACACAATTGCAACACAGATTACCATTAGAAAGACATTCATAAAATCAATTCTCCCTAAAGAATTGTTGAATACATATATATAACAATAACATGACATGGTTTTCAAAATTCGCTCCTTGTTCAACTATGTTGCAATCTACCATTCAAAGTGAATTGGATGATTGTTGCAACATAGTTTAACACTATTGATGACTTTGAAAAAATGTGTATTGTTATTGCATTCATCTGAATTAGATGTGTAGTTTGTTTGTTCTTCAATTACACTCACATGTTTGAATATTCTATTTCAATTTGTATCATACTATTGTTTGAAGTTAAATATTCATAATGCTACTATAATTTATATACATTGTGAGTTGATTATATATATGTATATGTATGTGCATACACATTTGTACATTGGGGATATGATAGTATAAAATGTATTTCTTGTTTCATTGCAGACATGTACCCTTGTTCATTTAGATTAAATTACACTCAAAGATACATGTACGAATATGTTGTTTCATTTTGTATCATTCTTTTCTTTGTAGTTACATAGAAATTTTTTAATGTTGGATCAAGTTACATATACATACTAAAGTGATTATATATCTGTATGCACGTACATACATATTTGTATGTCCATACATACATATATATAATCAGTTAACATGATCACCTAAGGGTTGTAAGAGTTAAAATTGAGGATATTATAGTATAACATGCATTTCTTGTTTCATTGCACACATAACCTTGTTCACACACACACACACACATATACATACACATATATATACATATACATATATACATACATACATACATACATATATATACATATAATTATATATATCTATATATACATATATATACATACACACACACACACACACACACACATATATACACATGCATATATATATACATATATGTATATATATGTATATATATATATGTGTGTGTGTGTGTGTTTCTAGCTATATATATGTATATATATGTATATATAAATATATATATATATGTATGTATATTTATATGTATATATATGTATATTTATATGTATGTATATACATATATGTATATGTATACATATGTACATATGCATATATATAATCCTATATGCCACAAACATAGATATGTTTCCTATAACCTTCTTCATTTACCCAATATCGACCCCTCTCCCTTACAACTAATTGTGATAATGGGTGAATCCTACTTCTGTTATAAGTATTTATAAAACAACAATATAAAATTTTTATATAAATTCAAATAGAAGTATGGTACAAATATTTTCAACCCTTTCTGATACAACTTATGATACATACATACATACATATATTTAGTAACCTATCTTATTTACTTTTACCTAGGATAAAAATTAGAGGTGAACTTAATAAAAACTGCATATAATTTTTCCTAAGTTCTAAGATATATGCCCTCATAAATCATTTTCATTCCTCCCACAAATAAAATTAGTTGCTTGTATGTCAAGAAATTTCATAAAATATCAACCATGATCTTTATTAAATAATGAAACTAATAGTGTGTGCTAAACTAGTGGGAAAAGTGTTAAGAAAATAAATTTTATATGTATAATATTATAAGGAAAGTAACCTTCCCCCAAGCTTGATCTAGGCTAATCCAATCAAATGTATTCAACTTAATATAAACTACTTATATTAATTAAGTGATGACTATGAGAGTAGATAATTTTATAATTAATTAAAAATGTATGAAAATAAATGTGATGGATAATGATACATAACTCTAGGAATAATCAAGATGAACAACTCCAATGATGAGTAAATATAAACCATTCTAGTACATACAAATAGGAAATCTAGGTGTGCTCACTATCTAATATTATTTGTTTAGCAATTATGTCTCTAGTTCACTCACACATGTATATTTGTTTCATGATCTAAAAATATGATCATGCTTGTTGCAAACTTTTTCTCTATGATTTGCTAGAGTTTGTATTATTTTTGACTAGCAAGTATTTCCATTATTTAAAAATTTCTTAAGGAGGCTATAAAATCACTAGGGATAGTTTTCCTAGGTCAACCCCTAGAAGAGACTAAATTTATAGTCACGCTAGAGATTTGTAGCTAGTAGGAAAGTTTATTGGTGGCATAGGTGATAAATCTATAGTAAATATCGTTTCATGTATTGCACTAATTGAAGTGTTCTTTTAATTATACTCCTTGTATATTTGAGGAATGCAAATGATTCTAGTATGTGAATTTATGTTCAAATGAATGTCTTTAAATACCAATACATAACCAATTGCAATGAAAAACATATAAATTATGAAGTAGAGATCAAGTATCTAGAACTTAAGACTATTAATTATGTCAAGTTGAAGCATATATGATAGGGATAAATCAACCATGAAAGAGTGTGTGAAAGAGGAGATTATGTAAAGACATATAAGTATCAAGAAGGAAAACAATCAAAATACAAGAATATACTATACATTAATATCTAATATTACATACACACAACTTTAAATTAAATAAAATATTGACATAAATATATAGGGTATGCGCAGGATCATGATGGGCCAAAAAGTGGCAATATGATGGGTATTTGTAGAGTATGTGGCTAACAACTTTTTTTAACCCAAAATTGATGAAAAGAAAAGGGTTTTTAAAGGATATTTTCATATTTCCACCAATATAAATTATGCTTTACTTTGAATTTAATAAATTATTATTATTTATTTTCTATTTGAATTACGACTAAAGTCCTAATTGATAGGCTGATTGAAAAACATCTATAGCTTTCAAATGGTATCACAATTTTGGAATCCAAAACATGCATCACATTATATGCTTTACATACTATACGATTAAAAAAAGAAAAAATAAATTTCATGAAGTTTTGACCAAGTTAAGGTGATCAAACATACAATTTTTTATATTTTTAAAAAGTTGTAATAAAAAAATCATAATTAATTATTTAATTGGAAAAAAATTACAAAAAAATATGCATCACATCCGGAAATGTTCAAATCTTCTACTTATTTCTAAAATATTATAAAAAAATATTATCATTTTATTGTGGTTAGGGTGGTCAGACAAACACCTACTTATTTTTTCCCTGAAATTTAAGTACTATTACATTGAAATTTCAAATTTTCACCAAATAGATTTTTTATTTTTTTAAATAAACCTAGTAGTTTAGAAACTACATTCAATTTTTTTATAGATTCTACTCTTACATATTTTTGAAATAATATAGATAACTTATTCAAATGTTTACATCAAGTTGCCTAACTTTGATTTTTTTGAATATTTTGCCACTTAAGGGCCTATTTTTTCCATGATGATCCTGCACATACCCTACAAATCTCATTATTATAAGTATTTTTAAACTTTTAAAGTAATATTCAAAAATATGGGAAAATACATCTGTATCTATTCATATTTTTAAATTAAACATAACTGTTATATTCAGAACTTGCGAAAACAATTTGTAAGGTGAATTCAATGTACAAGAAATTTTCTTGTACAATCTTAGTTGTAAGGAAATTATTAGAGACCCTCTGGTTTACCTACATATGTTACCAATTGCAGAGGCATTCCTCGTCAATGCTATCTAATCTAGAACTAGCTATTGCACCTTGTGCAATGGGTACACAAAAGAGGTGTGAAAGGTCAATTAGGAAAATTTTGGTTTATTTTTGGCACACATTTGTGTAATAAATAAGATCAATTGATAGATCATTTAGAAAATGGTGTTAATATTATTATTAATTTTTATTTCTATTTCTTTATTATAGAATAATATTTATTCAATATTTTTCTTTCAATTACCTAAATTATTATATATAAATATATAAAAAAAATTGAAATTGATTTTAATATATTATTATATATAAAAAATTACTTTATAATATAAAATAGTAAACAAAATATAAATGAAAATAAATGTATTTAATTAATTTTTTAATCAAGATTAAATTTTTAAGTCAATCATTGGTCAAAACCCAAAAAATAAAAATTACTTAATATTTATTTCTTTCAATTATTAATTTTGTTATATAAATAAACAAATTTTCATTAAAATCAATTTTAAAATATTATTATTGGTATTAAAAAATTACATTATAAATAAATATAATATGAAATTGAAAATAAATTATATATGATAATTATATAACAAATTTGCATTAAAATATGTATTCAGTAATTTAATCTGAAATTTTATTAGCATAAGCTTTTACTCAATCGCTTTCAGTATTACAAATATGATTGATGACGAAAGGTTCAAAATTTTGGAATATGAAATTTATAGTTAATTTATCCAATACGTATATTTTAATTCGTATTGCAGAAATGAAGGCTGTAAGTGACAAAACTAAAACGCAGAGTAGAGAGGAATACCCATTAACCCTGGGAATAAAAAATGGCATCAAGTTTGAAGCCATTGTATTTCACATTTTGGAAATCCCATTAAATGGGAGGGGACCATTTGTGTAGGAAGGACAAGAAAACACAAGCATTTAATTTTGATCTTATTTATTGAGTCATGATGCACGCGATGAATGGTTTACTCTGGTTGTGCTTTAAACAATTGATGGCTGACATTTACCATACTTTCAACTAGGTCTTCTGAGTGCTTATAAACTGTTGATAGGAAAATTAAGCTTTGAAAGTTCATATAGGACACACCTTCGGTATAATAAAATACAGTTGGTTCTTTATCAACAAAGAAAATTAGAAAGGATGCAAGAAAGATTGCAAAGAGAGAGGAGGATGAAATTTCTTGAGAGGCATCCCAAACACTACGAGTAGTAGTCACCCAATAAATGTAGAAAATGACAAAGAGGAAAGAACAGACTAAAATAGAGTATTTTGCACAGTTGCATAGATTTTCCTTTGATTGTATGACATGGAGGTAGGTAGTAGGGGCTTATGACTTTACATAGAAAATTAGAAAGGACGTAAGCTTGCAAATAGAGATGTGTAACAGACGAGGAAGAAAATTCTTGGGAGACATCCAACACACAGAAAGAAAAGTAAAAAAAGATGGAGAGGAAAGAATAGACTAAAATCTATGCCCACTTGCATAATTTTACTTCAACTGTATGAATTTTCATTGAAATGTGTGTCTTTCACAATCTAAGGAGTTATTCACTTGATGTTACTTGTCCTATGCTATTTTTCTTTTCCTATCTTCAATTTTTTTGGTCATCTCGTCCTGATTACTCTTAACATCATCTTCATCATTTGATGTTATTTGATTAAAACTTAAAACCATTTGTGTCTCTTCATTAATTTCCTAAAAACACACATTAATAAGTACTACTAACACCGTAACAATAAAACAAAAATAATGATGCTAACAATAAAATAGAGTTTTCGAATATCCAAAATTATATTTGTATATCCTACCACCAACACTAGTGTGTGGAGGTAGCAAAGATTGAATCGAGATTCAAGCCACAAGATTGTTTGATTCCATTAAGTCATCACATTCTACACTACCTTGTTTTGTAGCCTATATTCCTATTTGAATTAGGGTTTAAATTTTGAAATCATTAAAGATCTTTACGGTTATAATTTTAATTTTATTGTTTTATGAAAAGAATAAAGTTAAAAGGAGGAAAAAAATCTAAAAAATAAATTAAAAAAATTATATAATTATAAAGCATAATGTGTTATTATATTCGTAATGAGGGTATAATATGTGAGGGTAATGACAATTTGTTACACTTATTATACCTACATAATATTGCATAGCATTGTCCTTCTAAACTTTATAGTCAAACTTCACCATATGTATATAAAATAGCATTATCATGCCAATGCATGAAGTCAATGCAGATAACATTATCATAATTAGGTGACTAAAAGAAAACAATGCATTATCTAATGTTATTGGCAAGTCATGATTCTATGCCAAACATTCATCATTGTAGTCCTTGTGTACAAGATTATTTACAATGTTTACAAAAGAAAACAAGATTATTTGAATTTCATGAAAACCCTCATTTACTAATTCATAAAAAATATAGTGAATAAAAATCCAAGAAAACCTCCTTGACAATACACTAACATCATCTCAAGATGCAAGAAAATATTAGGGAATTTAGAAAATAAAAATAAAATAACTTGAGACAATGATTAAAAAGTTGAGAGATCCATCAGGAACAACCACCAATATGTTTACACTCACCAATTCACTTGAATCTATCATCTCTCACATAGATTTCATGAGTGGTAAAATTAACACTTGGTCAAGCAAGAGGGATGAAGAAAGATAATATTATGCCGATAAATTATCCTATGAACTAATAAAACATAAAATATTACAATTAGACTTATGTGCATTACTCAATGAACCCCTACACAACACTTGTAGGAGGTTCCCTATCCATTGGTGCTGCCACCAAGGGATAAAGAATGATTTTTGGGAGAGGTGGTGGATGGATTTTGATCATCCATGAAATAAAAATGATGTTCCATAGTACTTTTTGAAGAAAATTTATTGTGTTTTTCCTCAATGAGATCCCAAATTGCTTCAACATGTGAGAGTCCCAAGGTAAAGGTGGGGGATTTTCATAGGAAAGAGTGGGGTCACAATGTGCCCAAAAATAGGCACTATGACCTTTTTATAGGACAAAAATTGAGCAGGCCACAATCCAGGTTTTGTGTGTAGTGAATTCACACTTTAAAGTGCAAGGAAATTACAAGAAAACCAAGAAAAAATGAAAAATTCAAGAAAACACTCAAATTAGAGCCAAATTACTCATACCTACTCCAATTGGATGAAAATGGATTTTTTGATGAGCCTAATGTAACAATTTCTCCTTAAATGGCAATTGGATGTGTGCTATAAGGTGATTTGATAGCATAACAATAGGATTTTTGCTCGATGTGGTTGCAATATCTCAAGGTTGCATGATAATGGATGTTTTTTGCAAAATGACTAAGTGCAGTCATTAGCAAGTCAATGGAAGAGATTAAGGGTTGTTAGGAGATCGAAGAAAATAAATGGTTGAGATTCCTTGGGACATCTCAACCTACATGGTGCTGACACTTTCTCACCATGAGAAGAGTTGAGAGGAGAAAACATACTTCACAAGTACCATGAGGGTATGGGAAAGATCTCCCTCATAAAGGGATTTCTTGTCTAATCTTCCCAAATGATTGGAAAGAGAAGTCAAAATGAATTAAAAAGGGACATTGGAAGAATAAAAGGAATTAAAGTTCCTTAAGTGATGAATAGGGATAATAAAGGGGAATTAAAAATTCCTCAAAGGTGTCGGGTTGCTTCTCCAAAAGGAGAAAGCATTAATAATGAGAGGACAAGGGCTAGGTACCATAAATGGCAAGGATATTTTAGTATCTCCTAATCAAAAAATTTAGATTGTGCAAGTGATTTTAAGGGGGTAGATTAGGTGGTGGATTAGTATTAAGGATAGAATTATGGAGGATGTGACTAGGAGAGGGAAAGGAGGGAATTATATATTAAATTTAATTCACATGGGATATAATGAATACATTAAATAAATTTAAAAAATATTTAATTTAGAGAGGAAGGGCTAGAAGGGAATGAGGTATTTAATTATTTGATCAAACATCTTAAGGATTTGTACTTTAGAAAAATAGCAATATTAATTAAATAGTAGCAATATTATTTAATTAATGTAAATGAGAAGGTATGGTAGATGACAAAGGGGATAAATTGACCAAATGTAAGCGGTCAAATTTAGGTGTCTTCATTTTTCCCCTCTTTAAAATATCATTAAAATGATGATGTTTTAAAGGAAGATAAAATATAGTCGAATCAATAGAAGAAAATGGGTAGAGGGATGACCTAACATGGAGGAAAGGATGGCAAAGAAGAAAAGGTGGAATATGGTAGGATGATTCCCCCTCGAGAGAGTGGATGGGAAAAAGGGGGCCTAGGTGGTATCTCGAAAGAGGAAAAAGGAGGGTATCAACAAGAGCATGATGAAAAATGATGAAGAATAGTAAAGAAACAAAGGAAAGTAGAGTTACGGGGAAGGAATTGGAGCAAAAAGAAGAAATTAGGGTTATAGGGGTAATTAGGTTTAGCTATAAATATTAATTAGAGTTAATTACTATTTATTTTTGTCATAAGCATTGTAGTGATTTTAGAGAGATGGAACAAAATGTCACATGTAGACAAAGAATCCCTTTCTGGATTGATGTGGTGTGAGTGTGGGTGCAGAGAGGAGAGTGTGGTGCCCATGTACGACCTTTGAATTTTCATCATAGAAAGTGTGGGGACCATGCTTATGGTTGGAAGATCATGGAGATTTGTGTGGGGGCCATGCTTATTGGCCCAACTATACTGAGACATGCATGTAGTTTGCTACAAGATGGGAGTGAGTTTGAATCACATCACATTGCTTCAAGTATAAGCCTAAGAGCATATCCCGGTGACGAGGAAATTTGTAGAGAGGTTAGAGAGGGGAGAAATATGAGCCACTAATGTTAACCTAGAGAAGCATATTGAGTTATGTGAACATTAGGAGCATGACTTCTTGGAGGAGGAGGATGGATGAGCTAGATGTGGGGGACATTATTTTGAGGCCCTACATGGAGATAGATGATTAAGAGGAGGACTTAGTGTATTATGGATACATGTTTGGGTGATTATACCTACTTAGACAATAATGCTTCTTTATAGAGGGGTATAATCCTAATGGGGTGACACAACAGTTTGGAATGGTTTAGGACATTCCAAAGCTAAAGGAATTTTCTTTGCTATCATGGGAGATGGGTCTATGGGGCTTAAATATTTCATAGAAAGTGGCTATAACATCATGGAGGGTCCTAGTATAGGTTTTATGGGGCTGGAGAGGAGGATTTGATGATCCAAGTGTTACACACTAGTACACTAAATGGTGGAGAGATAGGAGGTTTGATGCATTTATGCCTCTAAGAGGACAGGTGATGGGTATGAGGGCATCAAAATAGGTGGAGGTGGGAAAGAAGAGGGAGATGGTATCTAGACAGGGGAGGAGAGTACAAAGGAGGTTCATGCACCATGAGTAGAGGTAGGAGTGGGATAAAGTGGTTGAGGAGGAGATTGTAGTATAGTATGAGGATGATGAAGATGATTCAGGAGATAGTAGAGATGATGGAGAGAGTGAGGATGATGAAGAGAAGGAGGTTATGGAGGTGGATTTGGATATGACAGGGCTAGAGATGGTACCCTGAATAGCACAAGAGCAGGGCAGGAGGGAAGATGATGGCCTAACAAGGAGATTGGAAGTTGTGGAGAGCAAGATCACCTATTTATAGGGTCCCCTACAATAAGAATTGGATTATGTGATCATTCAAACAAGTGAGAGGGGCAGGCTCCAACTATAGGTGGATAAGTAATAGGGGGATGGATCCACGATGACATGATAGCAAAATAGCTTACAAGTGGAGGTGGGTAGGCTGGAAGGTGATTTGGCCACAATGATAATAAGAGAGACAACCTCCAAGCATAGGTAGACACCATACAAGGTGACCTAGTCACCATCACCTCAAAGAGAGATAGCCTAGTACTAGCACGTGATGAATGGGAAACAAAGAGAAGTTAGATGTAAGTGAATAAGGAATAGTATTTTCAAGAGTGAGATATCACTAGGGTTCAAAGAGGAGTGACATATATGCATATAGTGATATGATTAGGTAGATATGCCTAGAGGTATACAGATCCCTATTATGCAGTTATGCCAAAGGCGAAGAGGAGACCAACCTTTTCACAAGCAAATAGATCAAAGTGTAGAGGATTATTGAGATATGAATTGATAGGACCACCTTAAGGAGGAGGGGTACTAGGTGGATTAGTACCACCATCTCTAACACATGCATACATCAAGAGTATCCAATAGGGTGAGACAGGTAGAGACAAGTATCAATTTTGGTTGATAGATAGGTTTTTGTAGATGAGATACTGTGTATAGTTGGCCATTGATTCATTAAGCAATATGTTAGTCCCGAGGATATGTATTTAGTCATTGTTGTATACATATTGATTCATGAAATTTGATGTATCATATGTATATAGACATTTATTTTGATATACATGTACATGGACATTCATATTATTTTGGATGACACTTGTGGATGTTTATGATGAAATTTATTTTAATATTGATATATGATATGGACTATAATGATTGTAATGACTATGGATATGGATACTTATGATATATATTCATTTATTTATGATGTATGGATGATTATGACTATGTTGGATGGCATTGATTATGGTTTATGTTTGTGCATTTATGATAAAGATGTATATTATGCAAGTATGGATAGATATATGTATGCATATGATTATGATGATGATTATGATGTATGACACTAACCATTTGTGATACATGTTGCAAGAACATATATATGTGATGAAAATGTGATGATGACTAACATGTTATATGCATGATGTATATGCATTCCTATGGTTTATGATTTCTAACATGATGATGTAGTGATTTATGATGCTCATGATATGATGATTTATGATTTATGATATGTGATGGATGTAAATAAAAATTTAATATAAATGAACTAATATGTAAAGTTATGAGAAATTGTAAATGAACCTAATGTAATGCAAAATGGATTGAAATGTGATGGAATGAAATATATGTTAAATGAACCCAATGACAAAATGATACTATATGAATAAATGGGGAATTCCACTAAAATGATTAATATAACCTAAAATGAGTGTAAAATAAAGAAAACATTCTTAAAATAACAAATCCTAAACAACATAATGTAAATGGAATGAATATGAAATAAGGAAAAGATGCTTAGAATAAAAAATCCTAAACAACATAATGCAAATGAAATGAGTATGAAATAAGGAAAATATGCTTAGAATAACAAATCCTAAACAACATAATCCAAATTAAATGAGTATGAAATGACAACAAGATGCTTAGAATAATAAATCCTAAAAAACATAATATAAATGAAATGATGAAAATACGGATAGATGATACAAGAAGATAGGTGTAACCACAATGGAAAAGCCAAAACTAAATCAACCTAATGGGAAAGTGGTGAGGGGACACAATTGTACAATTAAAACTCAATGATTAGGAAATAGATAATAGGAATGAAGATAGGAAATGAGTTAATAGGAATGGTAGATGGTAATATGGAGAAATGGGAATGGTAGATGATATGATGGGGGATTGAGAAAATTTGATGTAATTCATTGTGCTGCCATGTAGTGAGCACTTAATTTTATATAGCATGAGATACTATGCACCAGGGTATGAGGGACCAAGGTGAATTCCTATTGTATGCATAGGATTGGCACCAAAAACAAGAAAGGTTAGTCCAACATCTGAAAAAGTCACAAATGGATTTGGTGGGTCCAATGTTGAAAAGCCATAAACACAAAGGATGCCCTGATATTACACAAGATTAGGATAGGCATTGGTAGGTACAATACAAGGAAACTAGGAAAATGCAATTGTGAAAAGCTAAGATATTCCCATATTTCTACTAATCAAAGAACACCATGATATGATAGATCATAGTGACCTCAAGCAAGTATAGTAGGAAGCTCAAAAGATAAAAAAATAAATTAAAAAGCACAAAGAAATAATGATAAATCCCAAATATCCTTTTCCATGAGCATGATGAGTTGACTGGTGTGTCCAATGTGAGGAATGATATATCATGCAAAGGACAAAGATGGATGGGTTGGATTCTAGGATCGACATAATAATGAATACCCATGATGTATTGAAACCTCAAGGGACTATAAAGTTTTTCTATAGGAACCAACATGATGGGAACTCTTGGAAACACGATTGATACAAAAATTAGACCTAGTGACAAGTATATACAATGATGGAATCTAAGTGGGGATGCAAGATTGACCACATGTACACTATATACAACTAACAATGACCAATAAAATCCCAACCAATAGAAGGATAGTGAAGCATAGGAATATGTTAGGAACTTGTAGGTGGATTTCAAAATAAACATGTGAAGCTTAGGAATTGTGATAGTGAATCCAATATATCTAATTCCTAACCATCTAAACTTCTCTACTTAGGGCCCCAAGGCGCATGGAATCAGAACACCATATGAACTTCTCTATGCTCACTAGTTTTTTCAGTGCATCTACAAAATCTACCAAATTTTCAACCTTTTCCAAGTTCACCTTTCCATATTCTACCATATCATGAAAAAATGATACTGAAAATCATTTTTCTTTGTTCTAGCATGGAAGGTAGGACTCTTTACTAAGAAATGACACTCTGACTATCACAACAATTAGTAATATGTCTTGCATCTAAACCAATATCAGAAAACAATCTCTTAAGATAAATGACTCCCTTACAAGCACAAGTAGTTTCCATGTACTCTACTTCTATCGTGGATAAAATAAATATAGTTTTCCACTTACTCATTTTACTAATAGCACCACCAAATGTCATAAACACATAACCACTAGTCGATCTTTTGTTGTTAATTTCACCTATCCAATCTGAATCCACAAGAATACTGAGATCAGGAGTAGGATAGCCATGGAAACACAAGGCATACTCAAAGGTATCTTGTAAGTATCTAAACACTCACAAAATTACATCCCAATGTATCCATCTAGAATTAGCCATAAAATGACTAAGGACTCCCATTGTTTGGGAAATTTCTAGTATCATACATACCATAGACAACATCAAACTACTAACAAAACTTGCATATGGTACTCTGGTGATTTCCTTCATCTTAGTAATCTATATTATGGAAAATCATTCAAAAAAAGCTTCGACCCTTGTATCACAAGAACAACAAACTATCTACAATATATCATGTTGAATATCTCCAAAACTAAATTCGCATACTCACTCTAGCTTAACCAAATCTTTTTGTTAGCTTTATCTCTCCTAATTTCCATCCCTAGAATATACCTAGCTACACCTAGATCTTTCATCTCAAGCTGTGTTGACAAATGTGACTTGAAATTTGAAATCATATGTTTACCATTCCCAATAAACATCATATCATCTAAGTATAAAATAATAATGAGTATGCGACCATTATCAAATTTATAATACACAAAACATGGTCATATTTAGATCTCAAAAATATGAATGACAACACATAGGTATCAAAATTTTGGTGCAACATTCTAGGAGATTGTTTCAAGCCATACAAAGAATTCTTTAGTTTAAAAAACTAGATTTTATTTATTTTTTTCAACAAAGTGCTATGGTTATGACATTTAAATCTCTTCCTCTAATTCATCATGAAAAATTGATGTATTCACATCTATTTGTTCCACTTCCAAGTCATAGGCTTTTGCAAGTGATAACAAGAATCAAATAGATGTCAGCTTCACAACAGGAAAGAATATCTCATAATAGTCAATTCCCTCCACCTAAGAAAAACCCTTAGTAACTAATTGTGCCTTATGATTCTCAACATTACCATCAAGACCACACTTCTTGAACACCCATTTAAAACCAACAATTTTGCATCCAACAGGAAAAGGTACCAAATCCCAAGTCTTGTTTTTCTTTAATGAATCCATCTCCTTGTCCATGGATTTCATCTAGGAATCTACATCACTCATACCCATAGCCTCTCTAACAATCCTAGGGTCACAAATGCTAGCAATCAAAGAAAAAGTTCAATTAAAATACAATAATAAATAAATAAACGTTTTTGGTTGTTGCCTAACTCGTGTAGACCTCCTCAATTGTTGAGGTTGAGGTTCTTCTTATTCTTCAAAAATTTTAGAGCTACTCGATCTCTTCTCATCATCAAGTCCAATAGGAGTGTGTAGTTCATACTTCATCAGAGTAGGTGGAATCTAAACTACCTTCTTCTTTTGTTTATCCTCGTCTCTGGCTACAACTCAACAATGGAAGGTTGCATCTCTCTACAAAATTACACTTTTTCTATAGAGAACCTTCTAAGCCTCTAGATCCAAAAGCTTGTACCCCTTCAAAAAGATGTTGTAGTTGATGAAGATACACTTAACTTCCTTGTTCTCCAACTTATACATCTTCTCAATAAGAACATGAGTGTAAGCTTCACAACCAAATAATCTTATATGTCTCAACAAATGCTTTTTACTAGACCACACATCCATGGGTGTCTTTCTAACAAGCACTGATGTCAGAGATATATGGATCAAATAACATGTAGTGGCTACCAATTTAGCTTAGAAAATCTCCTCAAGGCCAACACCACTCAACATACTCCTATCCATCTACATCAAATTCTTGTTCATTCTCTCTGAAACTACATTTTGTTGTGGGGTGTATGGACTTGTCTTATGTCTCTCAATCCTATGCTCTTTATAGAACTTATCAAACTCTTTTGAAAAAAAATAACTACCATTGTTAGTCCTCAAACACTTAATATTTCTACTAGTTTGATTTTCTACCAAGTCCTTAAAACCCTTTAACTGACTAAATACTTCAGCTTTACTTCTAATAAAATAAACAAATGTATTTTTACTATAATCATCTAGGAAAAAAAACAAAATATATAGATCTTGATAATGAAGGAACATTCATAGGACCAAACACTTTTGCAAGAACATAGTCCAAAACCAAGAAGACTTGTGAGAATTAGAGTAAAAAGTATCATGATGCCATTTTCCATAAACACAATGTTTTCAAATTTTGAACTCAAGATTAAAATCATCAAGGCCTTCAACAAGGCTCTAAGACCCTTCTCACCAATGTGACCAAGTTGTTTGTCCCATAGCATTGCATTTTCTATAAGAAGATTCATTTCCATGGAATGAGAACCCTTAGGTACCTAAAATGCAACCATCAGATGTAGTTGCAACATACTTCTATGGATGATCTGACTTCTTCTTTGCATGATTTGATGATTTGATGAAGAATCTAAAGGCCTCTTCTTTGGAATGTTGGAAGAACTATTGCATTGTATTATGCATGCATCCAACGTGTACAATTTTCCAACCTAAACACCTTTAGAAAACACCATATCTCCTCTTGTCATATTGCATCCTCCACCAGAAAAAATAACTTGCAATACTGAATCATTCAGTTTACTCATGGAGAAAAGTAGTTTTCTCTCCAAAACTGAGATGTGTAAGACACCATCAATCCACTTCACTCTTCCATTATGGAATCTAATTGTGACTCTTCCATGACCAACAATATTCAATTGAGACTCATCACCTATATACCCCTTCCCACCATCATACTTCTCATACATTGAGAACCATCCTCTATGAGAAGTTATGTGGAAAGAAGCACCTAATTCTAATTTTGATCCTAAGAATTTTATCCTACTCTAACGTGCAAAATAACTTAAAAGTGTGAATGATAAAAGACTAAGGACACCTCAAGATTAGCCAAAAGAGTGATAAAACAAGAAGGAAAGTAGATAAAATAAGATGTAAATGATTTCACCTTCCTTACTGTTGATGACTCCTTGGTTGGCCCTTGATTGAGAAGATTTTGTGTGCTCCTTAGATGGCTCTCGATGTAGCTAGATGCAAGATTGACTTATGCAAAATGATTAAGATGGATAGCTAGATGATATTGGATGATTGAGGATGCAAATTGGCAGCATGTAGTTATGAAAATCAAAAGTGTCGAAAATGCCCTTAAGGAGGGGGTATTTATAGGAGAATTTGAATTCTCTAGAGAATTCAACGGTCAAGATTGATCCAACAAGGTCAAGATGAAGGGCTATGGTGGGTTGAGAATCCACAAGTCCTCACATCTTGACATGTGGATGGTGAAGTGGCCAAGAGAAGATGAGGTGTAAATGAGGTGTCAAAAAGGTACATAAGGTGGAGGAAGGACAAGCAGGGAATCTAGGATAAATAAATGTGAATTAAAAATTCACATGGGAAAGGGGGTCAATGCCAAAAGAAGGTAAATGCAAAGGTTGGCTAAGAAGTGGTGCTAAATCTAGCTAATGACCTTGGTTAAGGTTGTGTAAATATTGGATTAGGCTAATTAATGGAGGATTAGAGGCAAGTGGCAAATGTAGGAGGATGTGACATTAATCTTTGATTAAGAGGATGCACATCATAATCATGAATTAATTAAATTAATTTAGATTAGGGCAAGATTATGGAGGATGTGACAAGGAGAGAGAAAGTGAAGAATTTTAAATTGATTTTAAATCAAAAGGGGAAAAATGACTAAATTAAATAAATTAGTGTATTTATTTAATTTCGGGAGGAAGAAGGTGAAAGATAAAGCATTTAATTATTAAATCAAATACTTCACAGATATGAGATAAAAGATGTAATATTAATATTTTAATATGGTAGACGAAAAGGGAGTAAATTTAATCATATGGAAGTGACTAAATTTAGATGTCTACACTAATAACCATACATTTTTTGATGCATGGGTTTCCAAGGTTGCAACAAATGCTTTAGAATTAGAGAATGAAATGTTTTCCTTCTTCTCCTCCTCCTTGTACTATCTTTCTAAAAATGATCAATTTTTCTATAGTTCCAACATTTCACCTTGAAATTCTTACCAAGAGACTTAAATCTCCCTGAAGACTTAGACTTGGAATTATTTTCTCCCTTCTTTCCTTTCTCCTTTGGTATATCATGAACAACAAGGGAACCTTTACCATCTTGAAATACTTTCTCCACATTTCTTTAGAAAAAAATGAAGCAACCACATCATCCATCTTGAAAGTTTTTTTTGTGATTCTAATAGCCATCACTAGGTGATCCCATGAGTCTGGAAAAGAACACAACAAGAGCATGCAATAACCTTATTCATCAATATTATCTCTAATGGAACCGAGTTAAGAAATTAGCACATGTTTAAAATGTATTTAAATGATCTTCCATAAATCCTCTATCTTCCATCTTGAAAGAATACATTTTCTTTATCAATAATTTTTTTTTTACCAGGAATTTATCTTGATAAACATCTCCAAGTTTCTTCCATAAATAAGCAGAGGTCTTCTCTTCATGAACATTGAAGAGAATAGAATTAGCCAAATAGAATCTAATCAAACCCTTGGATTTTCAATCCATGAGACCTCAGTCTTCTTATTTCATGCTTGTTGGTTTAGTTCTAGAAACAACAATCCATAAATCATGATCTAAAGGCATATCTTCCATCTGGAGCTTCTACAAATCAAAGCTATTGTTGTTAAACTTCACCATCTCAATTCTTCCAAATGTGCTTGCTATCTCTTGCTTGCAACAAGGTCAAAAAATACACTTCTAGAAAACTCATGTTGAAACAAAGGCTGGCTCAAAAACCCTTCTTACCCAGCATAGGAATCAAGGCTAGCCAAGATCTGATACAAACTAAAAGGAAGTTGGGTGAGCGAAATAGATTTATAGAAATAAATAGATAGGATAGTAAGTACACACAAAAAAAAAAAACAAATATATTTGGGAAAACCCTTTTGGGTAAAATACCCCACACTCCAAAAGAACAATACTTCAATATTATGTCAAATAGAGATTAAAATGCAGCACCAAGTACAAAGCTTCTTCGATAAGTGTTTCAAAACAAACACCAATTTTGAGTCAATTCAAAAACACTTCGTTACTTGCAAAAAAACTATGCATTCTACAATATGAAGCATATAATATATAGAGAAATGCAAGCTAAGAGAAGCTTCTTAAAGAGGATGGGCATCCAAATCCACATGGAAAAAATCCCACTCCATACACAAGATTTTGACACATGTACAATTTTACCTGAAACCTCTTACAGATTATCATAAGATTTGATTCTTCCTTCTCAAGCTTGGGCACCCAAAATATGTTAATAATAGGCTATGATAGATGCCTTACAACTATCGTGGAATCTGTCAAAAAATCTATCATAAAATCTTTCATACTAACAACACTTACTGATGTAAGAGAATCTTTCATAAATGACCAAGAATATTCGATTCTCTTACAACCTTTCATATCTCAAGTTGGGGCTCAACTTTCTCCATGCATAAAGATTCGTTATGACGTGTCATAGAATCTAGAATAATTTTAATATTCTAAAGTGGGAATCCTACCTCCACTTGGGATGATGATGTATCATCCAATCACCTTGAATATTGATTCCACCAATCCGATGGGTCTCAAATGATTACATGCCATTGTAGGAAATTAAATAATATAAATAAATACAATAATGCATTAAAACTAATCATGTTAGGACAATAAGGTTGAGACTTGTACTTAATCCCAACAATTTTGTACTCACACTCCATAAAATATCATTGGATGTCTGTTGTATGTAATTTTTATTTATAATCACAACCTTGTCTATCTTCATGCACATGTGTCTTGTTTTTCATACCCTTTTTCAATTGCAAGTACGTTCCTGTATATATTTTGATGATGCCACTTCTCCTTTATTTACTATATTATGGAACACACTTTTAGTGGACATGGCATCCCTCACCCTTATCAACAATATGGGAATTTTCATACTGTTGGTGCTAATGCTTCCTTATTTTTAATTTTGACTGAGCTATACATCTATTTTTATTCTTATGTACTAGGTAGATGTAGTGGCTAGTTATCCATTCATTTTGGTGAGATGGAACATGTACCATATAGAAACTCTTGCATTTATATTTTGTTGAGGTGACCTTCCATCCTCAGTTGGTAAATTTCTTTAGACTATTGACACTTGTATTTTGAACTTGTAATTTACTTTGCATTAGTTGTGTTGGCCTCCTATAATGGCTAAATAACTATTCCTTTAAGGTTGTGACTTAGAAATTGAACATCTACACTAAGTAGCTATCTCATTCATCATGAAGGTGCATTTCACTTATCAATCTAGGGACATAAACTTGAAATGGTTCAAAACTATATGTGCACTAGAACTCTACTATAGTCATCCATAAACTACGAAAGAAACAATGCTAGAAATAAAATACTTGAAGCAAAACAACTTAAACAATGAACATAAATTAACATCTACACTAAGCATTAACAAGTAGACTAGAAATGAAAGATAGAAATGGAAATCTAAACAAATAGACATGAAACTACTATGTCTGCCTTGGCTACAGGAACAAACACAAAATGGAATTTCAATTGTCATAGGAAGAAACAGTTGCTAAAATTGAAACTAACTACCAAACAAAAAATAAATTTTAAACTAATAGATGTAATTCTCATCAAGTGGGCCCCCTTAGGTGAGTCTCCCTTACATTAACTCAAATGGAGCAACTCAAAATTTCATATTATTTCTTGAAATAATAAGTACAACATCTCAGTAATAGAACTATAAAACTAGAAAATGTGAGTACAAACTCAGAATATCCTACCTTATCAAGAGGAGTATCTGACCATTATTTATAGGGAGAGAAATATTGACTAACTCTAACTACCTAGGTAGTCAACTCCATCAAAATAGAAGGATTCCACTTATTGAAAGCATATAAAAAGATGGAGGAATTTATGCATGCACTAATTTGGTCAAAGTAGACTCGCTTCAACGGGAATCTAGCACAACGCACTCCCTAGATTTTCTCAACAACAAATATGACCATTAAAACTAAGGTGGTTACATTATTTTATTTGAATTATTACTTTCCCTCCATGAGAGATTCCTCACTTTGACATCTTAATGATCAACTTCCTGACTTCTTGGTAACTAACTAGCTGACAAGAATTTCTCCCACATAGTAGACTTTGTTAACATCAACATTTTAGTGGAAACCTGCACAATAGCATTAGCACACACAAAAAATTGTATATCTATAATTACCTTAGTAACATTCATTCAACCACTAGTAAATTCAACATAGATAATTCTCATAGCATGATAATGCCATTAAAGTCACAAAGATAAACTTATGCCCAAGGTCTATGGTTTTAAGGAAAATATCAACAACCAAGTGTCAAAGTTTGTGATAGCAACAACAAATATATAATGAACCCTATCAAAATTGAGACATTAATTGAGCTCATCATTCCCCCCAACCTAACGTTTTGTTGGTCCTCCAGCAGAAGGAACACTATTTTTTTCCCTAATCAGTGCCCTGAAGTCACCAACTACCAGCTGCCCCACATCAGTCTTTGCGGTGTCTGAATAAGGATCCTAGTAGAATCCTTGTTTTCTCTCTATTCTATTCAATCTTTCCCTTTCTGCAACTATATCATACTGGTAGAACTTGTAATTTGGCACATGCCACAATAATGTAGGTGGCTAAAATGTTAAGGGAAGCCAAATATGTTGCTTCCTTCTACCAATATGTATGTACCTATCAACTCTTTTGCATGTTGCAACATAGTTCTGTAAAGAGTGCAGTTAAGCCTATTTCAACTCTTTTGGAAAACTATTCCACCTCTGTGCTAAATATCCCATTACTAATTATCTTGTGATTTCGGTTACCTTCTCATATTATTTTTAGGTCTCTTCTCTAACAGGCATAATCTTATCTTTGTAGGTTGGGCGATAAAGAAGCGTGTGAAATGTCATGAAAATATCCCAAGGGTTACTAGATTCAGCCCTAAGAGGTAGGGGAGTATGAAACTCCCTTTCCCTATAAGTTTTATACTATTGTCCCCAACTAATTTCATTTTGAATCCAAGACATAAATGCCCTTAAATGGAGTTCTCCAATATATAGTAAGGGATTCCAATCATGATCATCAGACAAAACATAGTTGTGCAAGTATAGTTCACATAACAAATTTTTAACATCAGGAGCAAACTGATAAGCCTAGAAGAATTCATGTGGAGTGTCAAGAGTAGGACTCAAACCTAAAATTATCCTTGATAGATTTTTATATTTTTCTCTTTCAAGTGCAAGGAATACACTATAGGAGGAGTTCTACATGATAGAATTTTGGTTATTAAGTCTACTACATTATCTAGAACCTTTCCTTCAAGGCAACAATTTCTGCATTCTTTTCTTCAATCTTTGTATATTTATTTTTAATCTCATTCTACAACTTGCACTTTTCCATTTTCCATTCCTCTTATTTTCTTTGCATCTCACTCCATAATTTCAGAGCTATGAAATTCCATGAAAAGGAAGGAGGTTTATGTATTCCTACCAAAATCTTCCCTAGCACTGATTCTTGTTATTCACATAACACCAATTGCAATGATTTGGATTGTTCATCTTGCTATGGCTGCAAGAACTCTAGATTCTCATCTTTTTCTTGTTGTAGGGGTTCCTAAATTTCATCTTGTTCCTAGTTCTCAACCTATTATGCAATGGCAACAAGCTCTACCAATCTAATATTTTCTTGTTCCTCAAAAGTATCTTTTTCTTTAACATTTACCTGCCCCATTGGGGCTTCTGTCTCCTCCCTAGGTATTTTTCTAAGCCCAGGGCTTCTCTTTGGAGGTACACCAATGGTTGGCCCTGCTGGTTTTGATCTCTTAGGAGGGTTTTTATCTTTTTCTCTAGTTGTAGGAGGATAGTGTTATCATCCTGTCGTTTCCTAGGGCTTGGTGTTGCTTTCTCCGTTGTATTCTTTTTAGCCTTTCTTTTTCTGATTTTTGCTTCTTTCATTTGTGCCTCTTCTCTCCTAAGGGAAACCCTAGTTCGAATTGGGATTTTGGAAGGGACATTATCATTAGAATCTAAGGATGAACATTCCTCACCTGAATATTTTGGCTCAGAAGAATCAATTTCAATAGCTTTCTCAGCCGCAAGAGGGTTTGAACTAGGGTTTTCATTAGAGGTTGATGTTCCAGGAGTAGTTTCAACAACCCTTTCTTCACTACTATCCCTATGAGGTTGAGACTGACCTCTAGAATGTACATGTTCTGGTCTAAATTGATCAATGTTTATAAGTTTTTCCCACGTCATATCAGATACTTCTTGCAGATATTTTCCCACTAACAATTTGATGTACCAATTGTGAGAGAGAATTATTCCTACCTTTCTACATTTCAGCTTCCATGATGGAAAGGAGGTGATATAGCACATTGGGCATGTTAATTCTTCATCCATTCATCATATGGTTCAAGATATTGAAGTGTACAAAATGGAGGCATGACTGGCAGCCCTCACAAGTGATGTATTTGACGATGTGGACAACTACTTGTCTCCATGAATCTAGGAGAGAAGTTCTCTTCATACCCTATTTATCCACCACCAACAGAGGGTGATTGGTTTTAGTAAATTTATCCTTGGCTAACCTTGCATCTTTGGTAGCAAGGTATGGCTCACCATTAGCAGTTAAACCTGTTACCTCTGTAATTCTTTCCTTAGTAACAATCACCTCCAACCCTTTTACCATTGCCTTCCTCTCAAAGAGTGTTTTTGCAAACTATTCCACAATGTCGTCATTGTAGCTATCAAGTTTCAAGAAATAGTCCAACCATCCACAATTTCTAAACTCTGCCAAAGAAGGTGCATCTTTTATTACCATGTTATGAACCATGGGTTCATTCCGAATTAGTTGACCTTCCATTGTTCAGCTACCCGCAATCAAACAAACACTCTGCTAAATTTCCTTTTCTTGCAATCTCTTTCTGAACACCTCAACTTCTTCTTCCTACAATTCTTCCTTTTGTCATGCTGACACCAATGTCATGTAGCTTACCAAATTAATTTTGTTGGGTGACATTTGAAATTATTATTAGGAAATAAATATTCATTAATGAGGGATATTATCAAAAGAAATGGTGGCAGTTCAGTGACATTTCACACATGCAAGTCATCATTTTAATTTATCATTGAAATTGGCTCAATTTAAATTTTTTGATATGGATGACACATGGAATTGTGAGTTGACACTCCCCCCAACCTAATTTACAGTATGTGTCTACACAGGCTAGTTGATAATTATGATTGGACAAGGCAGAGTACAATTTCATGCCATGCAAAATATCTACATTTAATTACAGTAATTAAAGAAATGTACTAAAGATAAATAAAGATATAACATTTTTTTTTGCACATACCTAAAATCTTGGATAATCTTTGAAAATAATGTAGAGAAAGTACCAATTACCTTCAAGAAGTATGGTTGAGAAATTAATGTAGTGGTGATGAAATGGAATGAAGTGATGGTGAAGTGGAGTGACGGTGGAGTTATGGAAGAGAGAGAAGATGGAGATGGATGGGTGGATTGGTGGAATAATGAAGAATTGGACTCCCACAAAAGTGGAAGTCTTTATTATGAAGTGGTTGCTTGTGTACTTGTATTAGTTAGGAGGGGCACTAGGTCCACTTCCTTCAGGTGTAGGAAGTTCGGAGGTTGGGTGTTGATTAAATTGTTGCATGAATTCTTCCTTAGATGTTGGCTTGTGATACAATCTTAGACAGTGAGCGTTGACTGAAAGTTTGAATTTAAAAGGGTCAATGGTGGTGAGTTGTACAGTTCTGTTGGGAAAGACTTCTGCAACTTCATATAGTCCCAACCATCTAGTTTGCAATTTACCTACATTGTCTTGATACCTGGAGTCATAGAGGAGTGCCTAGTCACTAGGCTAGAACTCATTTTCCTTTATGTACTTATCATGCCATTTGACCTTTTGATTTTTTACTACCTCAATATGATGTAGGGTTTTCTTTCTCATCTCATCCAAATTATTTAGCTACATGATTCAGTCTTTTTGGGTCTCAAAGATATATCCATCCCTAAGTCTAGTGCAATCCTAAGTCTTGTGCTCAAATTTAGTGGGCATCATAGTTTTTTTCCCATACAGTAATTCAAAAGGAGTAAAACCTGTGGTTGTTTTCTAGGTGGTCCTATAGGCCCAGATAGCTTCTGGTAGCCTATTTTCCTAGTCTCTCCTATGAATAGCCACTATTTTGGTTAGAGTTTCCTCAATTTTCCTATTGGTAACCTTAGATTGGACATTGGCCTAAGGATGATAGGGAGTAGATTTCATGTGCCTCACATTATATTCATTTACTAGTGCGGTGACAAGGGTTGATGTAAATTGACCCCCTTGATCAATCACTATCTCCCTCGGGACCCCATAACAAGTGAAAATTTCCTCATAAAGAAATTATACAACCTTATTATCTTTGGCATGCATCATTGCTTTAACCTCAACCCACTTAGTCACATAGTCAGTGCAAAGCAAGATGTAGGATTTACTATTTGATGTAGGATCAATGGTTCCTACAAAATCTAGTCCGCATTTATCAAATGGAGTGATTACTACATGTGGGTAAAGGGACATCTCATCATATTTTGTTGCCTGACCCATCCTCTGGCATCTATCACACTTCCTTGTATACCTTCTTGCATCCTTATAAAGTGTGGGCCAGTAATATCCTATATTAAGGATCTTCATTGCTATCCTCTTGGCTGAAAATACCCTCCATAGGGTTCATTATGACATGCATGCAATATATCATATGTCTCATCTTCCCTTAGACATCTCCTCATGACATGGTCTAGTCTAGTGTAGAACAAACAACCTACAATCCATGAAAAAGGAAAAGTTTTCTCAATGAGTATCCTTCTCTCTTTTAGAGAGAAATGAAGAGAAACTCTCCCTATAACCAGGTAATTGGAAATGTTAGCATACCAAGGAGTATGCACACTGATGGAAAAAAAAATCATTGGGGAAAGAGTCATCAATGACTTGATTATCTTCTGATGTAGTCAATCTAGAAAGAAATTCTGCTACAACATTTGCTTTTCCTAGTTTATAAACAATGGTGATGTCAAACTCCTACATCAAAGACAACCATCTTGCTAGCATGCCTATAATGAGGGGCTTATTCATGAGGTACCTTATTGTTGCGTGGTCTGTATGAATAAAAATAGTATACCCTATTATTTAGTGCTTAAATTTTTTAAGGGCATAGATGATTTCCAACATTTCTTTTTATGTCACTATGTAATTAAATTTAGCCCCTTGTAGGTTTTTGATAACAAAATAGATTGCATTCACAATGGTTCCTTCTTTTTGTCCCAATACAACTTCTACAACATAGTCTGATGCATCTGTATGAATATGAAAAGGAAGCTTCCAAATAGGACCTTTAAGTACAAGAGCATGGGTTATAGCTACGTTTAGATCAAATAATTCCTTGTCATAGTCCTCTGTCCACTAGAATTCAACATCTTTAGTGAGGAGATTGTATAATGGTGCTACCATTTTGCTGAAATCTTTGATGAAATGCCTATAGTACCCTGCATGACCCAAGAAATTCTAATATCTTTTTTCTTTGCAGGAATAGGAAGATTGGTAATCACTTCAATCTTGGTTGGGTCTACCTGAATTCTCTTTTAGGGATGTAGTGTCCAAGGACTACCTCCTCCTACATCATCATGAAACACTTCTCAATGTTCAAGGATAGGTTATGGTCTTCACATCTCTATAAGAACTTCCTTAGATTCTCTAGTGCTTCTGCAAAATCAACACCATAGGTAGTAAAATCATCCATATAAATCTCCATGAAATCATGTGAGATGTCTGAAAATATACTAATGAATGCCCTTTGAAAAGTTGTGGGTGCATTGCACAAACCAAATGGAAGCATTGAGTAGGCATAAGTCCCCCATGGAGAGGTAAAGGTGCTCTTCTCTTGATCCTTAGGTGCAGTTTGTATTTGATTATAGCCACTGAATCCATCTAGAAATGAAAAATATTGCTTGCCTACAAGGGAATCCATCACTTGGTCTATGAAAGAAAGGGGAAAATGATGCTTTTTGGTGATATATTTGAGTTCCCTGTAGTCAACACAAACTCTCCACTTACCTCATTTTTAGGAAAAATCACCACTAGGGACACCCACTGGTTGTCTGAAATGGGGTAGATAAATCCTACATCCAATTATTTATGAAATTCCCCTTTTACAATTTCCTTCAATGCAGGGTTGATTCTCCTTTACGACTATCTTAATGGTGTGCAATCATCTCTTATGTATATCCTGTGAATACAAAGCTTAGGATACAATCCTTTCATGTCATGGTAATCCCATGAAAATGCATATTGGTGGGTCTTCAATAGGTTTGTCAATGACAACTGTTGTTCTTGACTCAACTTCTTGTTAATATTTATATGTTTTCCTCCTGATACTTTCACTTGTGTGGTTAACTCTATTATAGTTTCCTCACTAATACTTGGCATTTTTAATTCATGTGGAAACAATGCATGAAGCATAACGACTGTTATAGGAAATTCAAATGCAAAAAGAGCGGGCAGAAGTGTCTTCACTGAACTGGCAGAACCAGATTCATGAGTAGATGACTCTTCATACACCTCACAATAGTTTTGAATTATGTGGGACAACACTTCATCTTCTTCCTGAAGCTGCATGAAATATTTTTTTCTGAACATCATGAGTTGTTCCACTGAATTGAATTCCTTGGCATTTTCTCGAACATGTGGCCATATGGGGTAATCCATGTCATGGGATGGTTGAGAAGGAGGGTATAGAACAATATTTTTGGTGCTCCTCCCACTAGAAATAGTTATGTCCCCTGACTGACATCCAATGTAGGCATCTTTTGTTGCTAACCATGGCCTTCCTTGAATAATAGGATACCCACTTAGTGTAGCTTTAGGAGAAAGAATCATAAAATCTGTTGGGTACTCCCAAGAATCTAGAGTTACCATAGGGTCCTCTACAACACCATCAAGCTTAATAGTGGAACTACTATTAAGCTACAAAAAAGTAGTAGGTATCATGTTTGCAATATTTAGTTGTTGTAGGATGTCCTTGGTCATCACATTTATTGCTGCTCCCAAGTTGATTAGAGCATTCCTTATTTGGATTCCATTTATGACAACTCCTACCACAGGACTACCTAGGTCAATGTACTTAGGAAAGTTGTAACTTTTCCAAGCATGATGTCTACTAACTATCCTACCACATGAACTATGGTGGGGACTTTCTTTTTCCTCCCTATATTTTTGAAGCATGCTTCTTTGATTGCTTTTCCATATATAGGGACATCTTTTATGGCTTGAAATAAAGGTATGTTTCAACGGATCCAAGATGTCAAAGGTTGTTTCTTCCTTCTCTTCCTTTTTTTTAACTTCTAACCTTTGAGGAAATGGTGGATCTTGATAAGTCTATTGAACTAGTTTAGGATTTCTTGACACACTAGGTTGAATGGGGACATTCAAAGGCTCCTCTTCTTCCATAGGAAGCTCAGTGATAATAGGATTGGAAGGATCTATAAAATTAGTTCTTGAACATAGGTGGATGTCACTCACACTCACAACATATGCAAGAAATTGATTGGGATATGTAGAATATACTAGTTGTTGTTGTTGTGGTTTGTTATTTGGGTTTGTTGTGGGCTAAGCTGGTAACTGAGTAGGCCTAGGTGTGCTTAAACTTGAGCTAGTAGGAGGAGGAATTATAGCAGACTATTGGGGTTGTGAAGGTGGATGCATGTAACTAGTTGTCTAGTTTGGCCATTGTTGTCCTCCCCTCCATTTAGATGTTTTCTACCAGTTTCCTAGAGGTGGCTGCCAATTTCCCTGAAACTACTTCCAATTCCCCTAAGGTTGTTGCCACTGGGGTGGATATTTTGGTGATTGGGATAGGTATTTGGAAGGTTATTCCAAAGCTAAGGTGGATATCCTCCATAGTTGGATGGATATGGGGGTTGCCATTGGTTACCAAATGCATAAGAATTGAAATATGGACCAACAAGAGATAATGGATCTGGTGGCATACCTTGTATTGTGGCCCATGGTCTCCTTTGTGCAATGTATTAGACTTGATCATCATCACCCTGGATTGGATTTAACTCAAGTGGAATTTTCTTGCTATCAATATTAGCTACCATTTTGCATTTGTAGTCCTTCTTTTTTCTACAATGAGGGCAGTATTCTACCAACATTTCCTCAGCCTCCTCATGTTTCTTCTTTGCTTGAAGTGTATCCAACTAAGCAGCTAGATATTTTATGATGTCTTCCTTGAATTCTTCCAACAAGTGAGTAATATACTTCCTTGAAACTCCATTGGTGGATGATTTACCCATAGACGATTGGTAGCCTCTTCCCTTCTTTGAAGTTTCCCTAGAATAGTTCTAACATATCTTCTTACTATCATCCCATGGAACTTGGGTGATATCTCCTCCTCCCATCAAGTCCAAAGCATCGTTGCA
Source organism: Sequoia sempervirens (assembly GCA_007258455.2). Taxonomy (NCBI): domain Eukaryota; kingdom Viridiplantae; phylum Streptophyta; class Pinopsida; order Cupressales; family Cupressaceae; genus Sequoia; species Sequoia sempervirens. Next base: position 605,624,311 of record VDFB02271358.1, read on the forward strand.
GCTCTCAATGATCCCTCTAAGGAAGAGGAGATTTTGAGACTCCTCATTGAGTGTATTATGTGGATATTTCTGCAAACAGAACAAAAACCTTGAAATGTAATCCTCTAAACTCTCATCTTCCTTTTGTTGCATCCTAAAGATGTCATCTCCTCTCATGTCACTTCCCCTGTAATATTCTTTGTATTTCTCAAGGAACTTTTTTTTCATATCATTCCAAGTTTCCACATTATTCCTACCTAAGCTAATAAACCATCTTAATGTAGCTTCTTTCAAGGTGGTAGGAAATAACTTAATCCTATGATCATCAGTGGTGTAGTCATAGCTTCTACAAAGGATATCAAACTCAAATAGGAAAATGTGAGGGTCTTCTATGACAAGTCCATAGAACTTAGGAAGGATTGAAGTAGGGATGTTCTTGAGGTTTTCAACTTCATTTTGATGAGTAATAGAAAATGGAAAAGATGGTTGGTTGGGTCAATTTTTGTGTCTATTCTCATTTTTCTCATCACCCATTCCTACTTGGTGAAGTTCCAAAGCAAAGGGATTCTCAATCAAATTTTGGTCTTCAGAGGAAGTGTGAGAACTTCTTAGATTGGGAAATGCATCAGCAAAAGGGTGTGCAAGCTTCTTCTTCTTCTTTGTCTCTTGGAAGATATTTATGCTCAACTAGCTGGAATGGATTAGGGTCATTAGGAAGGAATCTCCCATGAGCATCTCCCCTCCTTCCTCTATGCATGTGGTATCAACTTAGTATTAGCCAGCTCACACACAGAATTGGTGAAAGAATAGTGGGTCATTACTTTCCTAAATGAGGGGTATACTAAGAGAAAACTTTTAGAAATACTATAGCAAGAAAGAAACTATCAATGACTCCAAATAAATTCCTAGTTTGATACCATCCTTGGAAATGACACTAAAAATGTTGGCCTCCTATACTGGCTAAATAACTAAGCCTTTAGGGTTGTGACTTAGAGATTGAACATCTGCACTAAGTAGCTATCTCACTCATCATGAAGGTGAATTTCACTTATCAACTTAGGGACGTAAATTTGAAATGGGTCAACATTATATGTGCACTATGACTCTACTATAGTCATCCATAAACTAGGAAAAAAACAATGTTAGAAATAAAATGCTAGAATGAAATCAACTTAAAAACTAAATATAAATTAACATTTTCACTAAGCATTAACAATCATACTAGAAATGAAAGATAGAAATGGCAATTTGTGCAAATAGACAGGAAACTACTCTATCTACCTTGGCTGCAGGAATAGACACAAAATAGAATTTCAATGGCTGCACAAATAGACAGTTGCTAAAATTGATTCAACTAACTACTAAACAAAAAAAAATTCAAATAATAGATGGAATTCTCACCAAGTGGCCCCCCTTGGGTGAGTCTCCCTTACATTAACTCAAATGCAACAACTCAGAATGTCATATTATTTCTTGAAAGCATAACTACAACATCTATGTAATAGAACTGTAAAACTAGAAAATGTGAGTAAAAAATTAGAATATCCAACCTTGTCAAAAGGAGCATCTGACCATTATTTATAGGGAGAAAACTACTGACTAACCCTAGTTTCCTAGGCAGACGACTTCATCAAAATAGGAGGATGCCACTTATTAAAAGCATAGAAAAAGATGGAGGAAGTTATGCATGCACTAAATTGGTCAAAGCAAACTCACTTCAATGGGAATCTAGCACAACACACTCCCTAGATTTTCTCAAGAACAAATATGACCATTAAAAAGGTGGTTACATTATTTTATTTGAATTAGGAATTTCCCTCCATGAGATTTTTTCTGCTTTGACTTCTTAATGATCAGCTTCTTGACTTCTTGGTAACTATCCAACTGGCAAGAATTTCTACCACGTAGTAGGCTTTGTTCACATCAACATTTTCGTGGAAACCTACACGATAGCATTAACACTCACAAAAAAATGTATATCTATAATTACCTTAGTAAACATTCATTCAACCACTAGTAAATTCAACATAGAGAATTCTCATAGCATGATAATGTCATTAAAGTCACAAAGATAAACTTATGCCCAAGGTCTATGGTTTTAAGGAAAATATCAACAACCAAGTGTCAAAGATTGTGATAGAAACAACAAATATATAATGGACCCTATCAAAATTGAGCCATTAATTGAGCTCATCAGGTTGCATAGTATCATTGGAGCCACTTGTGTAGATTGATGTACCATATATATCTTCAAATACTACATTTGTACCTCTATTTCCCCTCTAATCATTAATTAAGTTGTGTTGTTTTGGTCACTCATGCAAAAAATACTTCTTGATCTTCATCATCATAATTATTTTAAAGGATATTTTTAATTACAATGCTATAGTAGTCATCATTCAAAAAATTATTTGTAGCTTCTTTGTTCTTTAGTGACATGTTATTCATGTTCCTATTATTTTGAGATATTATTTTGGAGGTTTCTTGTGTTGGAATTATGTTTTTATTGATGTCAAAATGGAATTGGATTGATGTCAAAGGAGATTACCTTGGAATCTTGAATGTCATTGATGACATTGGATCAGTCTCAAAAAGATTGGTGAAGAATGATGGAGAGAAGAGAATTTTTTTAAAGTGTTACTGTTGTCATGAGGATAGCTCCCTTAGCTAAGTGTGAAACTAAGCTATCCTATGAAAAATTGGATCATCTTCAAGTTGTGGGTTGTGTATGGAAAAGATGAACCTCTAGAGTGGGTTGGTTCCCTTGATGGATATCCTATAAACTACTGCCTTGATTAGGAAAATGGATAAAAAAAATAAAAATTAAAAGATACTAATCCTAGGAAGTGATGCACCAAAAATCTAAGACTTATACCTATTGTTTCAACTTACAACTTCTCTCAAAAAACTAGATTTAACTTATGCACAACCCAACATTGAAAATTTCACACAACACTATTTCATAGAAATGTTGTTCTTCAAATTCTTGAAGGAAACCTAGAAGTTTTCACAAGTTCTACAACTACTAAAAACAATAACACAACCTATGACCTATATAAGTCTTACTTATTCTAGTATAGAAATGATTTGCAATGAGATATAATTCAAGGATTTGTGTAGATAATCATTAAAATTAGATCAAATCATGTACAAAGATACTCAATACATGAATTTAGAGAAGGAAAATATGTTACTTTTATTGAAATGATAGAAATTTTAACTTGTACAAATCTGAAAAATACTAATGAAACTACATAAATCTATTGCTCTATGAATCTCATAATGAGTTACAATACATCTCTTTTGCATAAGGAAGAAATATGAATAAAAGAATTAACTCTAATGAGTTAAATGAATTGTCTTATAGAAGAACTCCTCAGTTGACTGAACTTGAACCATGTGGAAGACATTGAGTGTGCAAGGAGAGTTCAACTGGATGCGAAAATATGGTGCTAAGTTGACTCAAATTTTTTTACTTATTTGACCTTTGCATGATCCTTGGAACTCCACCTCCAACTATACTTGAACTGATTTGCATGATGCTGATTGAAAAGTGAGGTTAACTTCTTTGCATGAGGTTTTCAATCTATTGGGTGTATATAAGGAAAAAAGATTTTATTTTAGGGCTTCAAACTGCTCCAATTTGCATGATTTTAGGCTCTAACTTCCACTAACTTTAGTTGTAACCATGAGGGTCTCTTAAGTAGGCCAAAAATACCTCTAAGTGTATGATAACTAAGTGTAAAGGCCAGTTATCTTGAAATTTTCATGTATGATAGAAAGCATGTTAGAGAGTTCATTTGAAGAAGACTAAAAGTTGGAGATAAGCTAGGTCTTAACTTCAATTTGGTTGTTTCCATAATCATCTTTTCCTAGTTCTTTATAGATTAATCTTTCCCCTATCTCAAGGTCATTGTATTTATGTTTTATGTGCTTGCACCTATAATTGTATTTCATGTAATTGTCTTTGAACATATTACCTTTGCAAAATTTTCCCTTTGGTTGCTCATGTTTCACCTTGCCATGGTTATTTCATAGTTACTTGTCTTCATGCCATGTCTATCTATTGGTGTAAATAAGTATTTTACTTATTACACTTTACTTAAGGGGTAGGTGCATGAATTTGGGTAGAAATTTCATGGAAACCTTTTTTTAAAAGTTTGAAAAATCATAGCATGAGTGCATTATAATGTGCTCGCATTGTTGCACATTAAAAGAAAAAAAAAAGTGAAAGTCATTCATTTTCACTTTGACTATTTTTTGTTCTACCTGTGGCCAAAACCCCCAACTTTCGCTTGCATTCTAGGAGGAATTATTGTGCAAACATCTTCAACAACAGTTGTTATTTCTTTGCAAGGATGGCACCACAATGACAAAGAGGTGGGAGAGGTAAGTATTGTTTGCTATTTGTTTTGAATTTCTTAGTTTTAGGTTGATTTTATTAGTTTTAGGTTATATTTGATATATTTTTTTTTGAATTTGTAGGAGATACAAATGAACCCACAAACCCTCAAAATCCTCAACAAGAAAAGCAACCAAATCCTAAAGAAAAAAACTGTCAACAAGAAAATCAACCTCAACAACAACCTCCTCCACCAATCACTCAACACCCTCTTGGCACTCAAAAAAATTTAATGAGTGAAATTGAGAACAACAAAAAACAAATTGAGGATTTTATTAGTAGGTTGAGTGACCCAAATGGTTCAACCACATAAGGAATGAACCTAGCAAATTCATTGAAAGATATGTTAAAAGTGTAGATTCAATTAGAAAACACATAACTGGATGGAAAGATAGGAGGTAGGTGGGTAGGGCATATTATGCGGATAAACTATCATATAAACAATTAAATGATTTAAAAATTACAAAAGGTGATTTGTGATCATTATTCACTAACCCACGCACAAATCAAAATATTAGCCTCAATGTGAAGATGTTTCCTATTCATTGGTGCCACCACCAAGAGATTAGGAACCATTTTTATGATAGGTGGTACATGGTCTTTGATGACTGGCCATGCAACAATTGTGAAGTCCCCCAATATTTTGTTAGGAAACTATATAGTGAGTTCATATTGAACAAAATTCCAAATTATTTTGATATAAGGGACTTCCAGGGGAGAGGTGGGGCATCGGTTCAAGATAGGCTCGGTGCATAGTTGGATCCTACATGGCAAGGGAGATGATCTCTCCCTAGGCTGCCTCCTGAGCACATTGTTATGCCTTCCATCATGAAGGAGAGTGTTGACGTAGTGAAATTGTAGGCGATCAACACTTTAACCCAGAGTGTCATCCATCATACTAGCCCTATTCTATAGTACCATCTAGGGGAGTCTTCGAGGGGTGACCTTCAAACCCATGTGTGTCAATCTTGCAGGGTGACTTGTTCATATGACACCACTGGCACTCAAGAGGCTTCTACGCAAGATTTGTATGTAGCTATAGAGATGGAGAGGGTGGATGACATTTTGCATGATGTGTATGGTATTGATACTCAGGTAAAATTTAACATGATCATTGAATTTAATTTATTAAATTTTAATTTTTAAATGCAAGATTAACTAATTTAGTTTTATGATTTTAATAAAATTGCAAGGTCACAATGTTGAGACTAGATATGTTGGCTCTCCACATAATTTTTTTTGCAGTACACCTATCGGTGGGGTATGTAACTATTAAAAAATTATAAATTTATTACATGTTAATAGCATTGTTTTATGAATGGTATTTTAATATGTGATTTTAGATGTTGAATTGGGTAATATTGGAGGTTTCAAGGGAACACCTCCTAGTGCCAGTGGATTTACTCAAACCTACATGGAGGTAATAGAATAAAGAGTTTAACTAATGAATTATACTTAATAGATTTGTGTAGTTTGTATTCATACCGTTGGTTACGTTGCATTGCACATCATTCAAACTCAAAGCATTACTTCACATTCCATAACTAATAACTAGATGTTGATAGATGACAAAATTTCAACTACAATATAGTTGTTTAGAATGTCAACATAAGCAGTAATGCAATTACTTCACATGGAGGCATGTACTTGGAAAGTTGCACCTACACAACAAACTATGGATGCTTGGAAAAAATCTATGAAACGATAATAGTAAGCAATAACATAGACAAGGAAGTTAGTAGTTTAAAAAAATGCCTCGAAGAAATGCAGTCTCATGGTGATGGAATTCCATTCCATCACCATGAGACCACATTTTTTCGAGGCATTTCTTCAAACTGCTCACCACCTTTTCTATGATACCACATTTTTCATACATGTGCACCAAAGAATTTTATCAAACTACTCACTTCCTTGCTGCTATGGGTAAAAGCCTAAAATAGGTGCTTTCCAACAAACTATGGATGCTTGGAAAAATATCTATCAAAGAATAATTGTAATAAATAATACCATAGAGAAGGAAATGAAATTTTTGAAAAAATGCTTGAAAGAAATGCGGTCTTATGGTGATGGATTGCCATGATGTGTATTTGTTTGTAATGGCATTCCATCACCGTGAGACCCCATTTCTTCTAAGGCATTTTTTCAAATATTTCGCTACCTTCTCTATGCCACCACAGTTATCGTACATTTCTACGAAAGTATTTAATCAAATGGTTCAGCAGTTTACTGCTATGGGTAAAAGCCTAGAAACATGTCCTTTCGAACAAGATATGGATAGGGAAAATAGTAAGCATGATAATCAGAAATACATAGTTTGATAAGTACTCAAAATTTTGTTCATTATATCTCATACATTATAAGTCATCATGCATGGATTGCTATTGTAACCTTTTTGTAATTGAATAATTTGTTATTTTATTTTCAGATGTTGGTTGTGGAAACACCTCCAAATATTACTAAATTTCAATTTACATTCATTGTTATAGATGTCAATTCTAGTGAAAAATCAAACCATTATTGATTCATAGTTTAATTTCTATTTGGATGGTTTATACAGGGCTTGAGCATGCCTCAACATTGGCATGCGAATATTTCCATCATGGAGAGTGATCGTGAGATGGCCATAAGTGATTATTATTTTAAATATATCATTTTTTATAATGTAATTTCTATATATTAATGTCTTTACTTCTTATTGTAACAGTTAAAACTTCACCAAGAACTTAACAATACTAGGAGGAGCAACAAGAGCACTCCTCGAGTGCAGTACAAATGAGTGACAAACCTATTGCCATCTGATCGACAAGCAAAGGGAAAGAGTTTATTTTGAGAGCCTGGAGAGCAGTGACTTTTGATTCCAGAGCCCTTTGTTGTATGCCTACATGGCAGATTTGTACATATTTTGTATTGGATATATTTGACATTGTATGCCTATATAGCATTCTCGTAAGACTATATGGCTATTTTGTACCTATATTTTATACTTATATCGACATATATTGATGTATGCATACATGGCTATTTGGTTGATACAAATATTTTTTATTGATGGTTTCCATATTTGCATGTTATAATTTCATGGTTCAATAGATATGAGTTACATATATTTAAGTGTATACTTTACAACTTATGTGTATACTTTGTGACTTATGTGTTTTCATCTGTATACCTTGTAATCGTACATATATTTTATACTTATATCAGCATATATTGATGTATGCATACATGGCTATTTGGTTGATACAAATATTTTTTATTGATGGTTTCCATATTTGCATGTTATAATTTCATGGTTCAATAGATATGAGTTACATATATTTAAGTGTATACTTTACAACTTATGTGTATACTTTGTGACTTATGTGTTTTCATCTGTATACCTTGTAATCATACATATATTTTGTCTTAAGTTGTGTATACTATGTATTCGTGTGTATACATCAAGGCATACATGTTTGTGACTACTTGTGCTTCCCTTATTCACATGTACATGCTTGACTTATTCACGTCTATACTTATTAATTGGTTAGCCCTAGCATTGATCATTTTTTTCCTTCATGGTTTGTCTTGAATAAATTAATTGATTGGTGGTAAACAACTTTATCTAAAAGAAAAAAAACACATTTTCAATTGGTATTCCATGAAATGACTGATAAAAATATTCCAATATATTTAATCCTTTGAATGGAACAACTAAATTAAACAAAGGATACATAATCTTCACAACACTTGCAAAACATAATATTCAAATTAGATGAAGTATTCAACTTCTTGAAATATTATCTATGTTATCGGGTTCTTTTATTTTAGCCCTGGTTTTGGTCCTGTTTTGCGTAGGCGGTGCGGGTCTTGGTTTGGTTTTCCTGTGGGTTCAACTAGGGTCCTTCATTTTTGGGTCTGGTTTGCCCAGGCAGAACCTAAGAGAACCTGAGAAAAACCCATACATAACCCAGGCGAACCAAGATAGAACCTGCATGCCTAGGCATCCAAAGAAGTTTTTTTTTGAATTTTTTTTTTAATGTTTTATGTAGTTTGACTTTGACCCACACCCAAGGGAACCCTAAAAGTGACCTCTAAATCACTTCAAACACCTTAACTACCTCATTCTTATTCATTTATTTTGCAAACAAGCATTTTCATTCCAAGAGGCTAAGCTTTCAATTTTGCTCGCTAGATTAACAATGGATTGTGACACAACTTTCCTTTTTCAAAAATTATTCTACATCATTGAACTATGTTATCACACATTTGTAGAGAAATAGAGGAATACTACAAACTAAAAAACATTACACTTATGTTCTCATTGACTTGATGTACTCTCCAACATCTCTTTTCTCTCATGCAAAGAGTTAGAATTGCTTGGCCATTCATTTGCATCATTCAAGAAGTTTTTCTATTTTTGACAATGTCAAAAGCATGGCTGCATATAGATTAGGAAAAATACTTTTTCTTTTATATTAGCAATGCATGGAAGTTTCAAAAATTATCCTTGATATTAGAAAAAGATATGTGTTTATACACTTCAATTGTCCAGTCACCCTTTGGTTCTTTGAAATAAAAATTTGTCTATGCCATTGTTACATTGCATAGGTAAACCAAATTTTGTATTATGGAGCTATATTAAGCTACCACTCTCAAGACCAATGTAACAATGATACAAAATAATGTTTGAGACTACAAGAAGACATCAAAATGACTATTGTACTAAAAAAATTCTTATGATTAATGAAGAACACTGATAACTTAGTTGGCTTCATTTTTCAAAATCATACAAATTGAACCCTAGCATCAATAGACTCTATATATCAAGCTACCACAATTCAAGTTTTAATGAAGAATATTTATCATGCATGTTTTAAATGAAATTCAAGTTTATGGTGGTTTTTTTTTTTATATGATGTTATGTGATATTCTAATCCTAATTGATACTTCTAGGCTGCATATATATATTATATATATATATATAGTTTTTACATATTTTTTGTACCAACAAACCCAAAATGAACTGAACCCCCCTCTAAAAAATTTAGCCTAACCGGTGAACCGAACCCCCAAACCTAAACTTGAACCTCCAAACCTATTCCAACACTCTTCATTCTACCTATAAGAACTTAATTGACCACCAAATTATGTTACCTCTTGACTTTACCCACTTTTACTCCCTCAAACCTCTCTTTTCCCAACTAAGGCATCATGCCATAACATACTATTGACCTCCCCTATCCTTCCATATATTTTGAACACATCAAACTCCACAACCTCACCTTATTTCCAACCTATTCTAACTTATTTTCAAGCAATTTCTTCTTTTCACCTCTTCTAGCCTTACTTTTAAGGGGCCTCAATTCTGAATTTTCAATAGGGGCAGCATTAGTAATTTCTTCCAATTCCTTTACCAATCCTATTTTCTAATTCCTACTCCCTATCCTACTTACATCAGGCCCATATCACTAAGACATAGCCTAAACAATAGGTGAAATGACCTATTTCAACATATTACACTCGAACTTTTAAGGGATCGATCCAGTTGAACGTAGCTCAAAGTGATTATGTGTGTTTGGTTACGAAAGAGGACCATGCCTAGCATAAAAATACCTATTTTGAAACATTGGAACAATCTATTTGGTCACATGAGTTGCAAAATAAAAGTTGCACCACTTTGCAACTTTCCACTACTTGCATTTGACTCTTTTTCCATCAACTGAAAATTGGATACCATGGCAAAACCACTCCAATATAACAAAAACCGAGAGAGGTTATTGTATAGGGGCCCAACATGATCCCATAGGATTAGACGAGAATTTTTTAAGAATCATGGTATCCGAGTAAAAACATGGTAAAGTTTGTAGCCATTTTAGACTTTGGACCCTTAAGGGATCGATTTGGTTGAATGTAGCTCAAAGTGATTCTGCATGTTTGGGTGCAAAAGAGGACCAATCCTAGTGTAAAAGTACCTATTTAGATGCATTGGAATAGTTCATTTGGTCACATGAGTTGCAGAATGAAAGTTGCACCACTTTGCAACTTTCCACTACTTGCATTTGACACATTTTCTATCAACTAAAAATTGGACACCACAGGAAAACTACTCTGAGATAACAAAAACCGAGAAAGGTTATTCTAGAAGGGCCCAACATGATCCCATAGGATTAGATGAGAAGTTTCTAAGAATCATTGTATTTGAGTAACATCATGCCAAATTTTGTAGTCATTTTGCACTTTAGACCCTTAAGGGAGCTATTGAGTTCAATGTAGCTCAGAGCGATTTCGCATGTTTAGGTGTGAAATAGGACCATACTTAGCATAAAAATACCTATTTGGATGTTTTTGAATAGTTCGTATGGTAATATGAGTTGTAGAACGAAAGTTGCACCACTTTGCAACTTTCCACTGCTTGTATTTGACACTTTTTTCATCAACTAAAAATTGGATACCATGGGAAAACACTCTGAGATATCAAAAAATGAGAGAGGTTATTATAGATAGGCCCAACTCAATTCCATAGGATGAAACAAGAAGTTTCTAAGCTTCATGGCAGCTGCGTAACAACATGCTGAAGTTTGCAGCCATTTTGCACTTTGGACCCTTAAGGGATCGATCTAGTTGAACGTAGATCAAAGCGATTTCTCGTGTTTGAGTGCAAAAGAGGACCATGCATAGCATAAACATATATATTCAAAAAGATTGGAATAGTTCCTTTGGTCACACAAGTTGCAGAATGAAAGTTGTACCACTTTGCAACTTTCCACTACTTGTATTTGACACTTTTTCCATCAATTGAAAACTGGACACCATAGGAAAACCACTCTGAGATAACAAAAATTGAGAGAGATTATTGTAGAGAGGCCCAACATGATCTAATAGGATCAGACAATAAGTTTCTAAGAATTACGGTGTCCGAGTAACTGCATGTTGAAGTTTGCAACCATTTTGCACTTTGGACCTTTAAGGGATTGATCTAGTTGAACGTAGCTCAAAGAAATTCCATGTGTTTGGGTGAGAAAGAGGACCATTCCTAGCATGAACATACCTATTTAGATGCATTAGAATAGTTTTTTTTGTCACACGAGTTACAAAAAAAAAGTTGCATTACTTTGCAACTTTCCATTACTTGCATTTGACACTTTTTCCATCAATTGAAAATTGGACACTACAGGAAAACCACTATGAGATAACAAAAACCGAGAGAGGTTATTGTAGAGAGGCCCAACATGATCTTATAAGGTTATATGAGAAGTTTCTAAGCATCACAGTATCTTAGTAACAATATGTTGAAGTTTGCAACCATTTTTCACTTTAGACCCTTAAGGGATCGATTCAATTGAATGTGGCTCAGAGTGATTCCGCATGTTTGGGTGCAAAAGAGGACCATTCCTAGTGGAAAAATACCTATTCATATGTGTTGGAATATTTTTTTTGGTCACACGAGTTGCAAAACAAAAGTGTCACCACTTTGCAACTTTCCACTGCTTGCATTTGACACTTTTTCCATCAACTGAAAACTAGACACCATGGGAAAACTACTCTGAGATAACAAAAATCAAGAGAGGTTATTGTTGAGGGACCCAACATGATCCTATAGGATTAGACGATAAATTTCTAAGCATCATGGTATTCGAGTAACAACATGTTAAATTTTGCAACCATTTTGCACTTTGGACCCTTAAGGGACTGATTTGGTTGAACGTAGCTCAAAACGATTTCGCATGTTTGGGTGTGAAATAGGACCATTCATAGTGTAAAAATACCTATTCATATGTGTTGGAATAGTTCATTTGGTCACACGAGTTTCGGAATGAAAGTTGCACCACTTTGCAACTTTCCACTACTTGCATTTGACACTTTTTCTATCAACTAAAAACTGGACACCACAAGAAAACCACTCTGAAATAACAAAAAAAAAGAGGTTATTGTAGAGGGGCCCAACATAATTCCATAGGATCAAATGATAATTTTCTAACCATCATGGTATCTAAGAAACAACATGTTGAAGTTTGTAGTTATTTTGCACTTTGGACCCTTAAGGGATCAATCTAGTTGAATGCAGCTCAGAGTGATTCCATGTGTTTGGGTGTGAAAGAGGACCATTCCTAGTGTAAAAATATCTATTCAGACATGTTAGAATAGTTTGTTTGGTCACACGAGTTGTAGAATGAAATTTGTACCACTTTACAACTTTCCACTGCTTGCATTTGACACTTTTTCTATCGACTGATATCTAGACACGATAGGAAAACCACTTCGAGATTAAAAAAAAACCAAGAGAGGTTATTGTAGATGGTCCCAACATGATCCCATAGGTTCAGATGGAGATTTCATAACCACCATGGTAGCTGATTAATACCCAGTCAAAGATTGCTACCCTTTTGCACTTAGGGATTTGATGTTTCATTGAACTATATGGTTTTGTATAGAGTGATTGTGGTTTCTTTTTGATGGAATTCAGTGGGAAGCATACTTAACTCCATTTTAGTTTTGGTTTAGTTGGATTCTAGAGATTTTTTTCATTTTAGAATTAATTAATAAGGCTTGAGTTTTATACCCTATTTTAAGGCTTTTGAGTGCATTAAAATGTCATATTAAGCCTTTCACCCACTTTATGCTTCTATAAATTGATGGAAAGGCTTAGTTATGGTTATAAAACATGTTTGCAAAGTTTTTTGCACAAGGGAGGCAAATAGAGGGTTTTTAGGTGATTCCCTAGATGTCAAATGGTGGTTTACTGCTAAGGTTTGAAGAAATCTTTGGGGGAAGTAATATCTCTTGAACTTTTAAGCTTGTGCAGACCTTTTTGAAGGTTTTTTAGGATTTGGTTGGTTGTGGAAAGGTTTTGAGTATGGGTTTTCAATAAACCCTTTCCTAACTTGTGAAAGAAGAGGGTTTTGGGATTTGTTATGTTAGAGAGTTTGTTGATTCAATTCAAAGTGGAGGAACTCTTTTCAACATCAACTAATCAGACCTTAAGAAGACACCAACCTTGAAATCACAATCACCCAAATTGAATCAACTAACAACAATAGGCTTATAGTCTCCAAATCTCATCAAATGGGCTTATCTTCTAGAGAAGGTCATCCAATGGCCAACCAAACATCAATCAAGCTTTAACACAGAACCTAAGACAAACTCCCAAGGGATCATACCATGTTTCTTTGTACCATCATTAAGATCTAATAGACCACCTTGCACAAAGGCTACTAAATTAGCCCTATTTACAAAGAGATTACCTTTCAAACACTAGATCTTCATGCAAAATCCTCAAATAGTAGTATGTTATGTGTCAAAACCTCCAATTCCATGATTTTTTTCTAGGTCCAAGACATCTAGACCCCTAATACACCAAACCCTTGATTTCAAGCAAAATACTTGGGGTTTTAATGAAACTCGTATCTCCTAGACCTTACAGACCCAAAAAAAGCACCAAACACACTTACCAAACCTTTCACATGGTAAATAATACATTACATGGATAGTCCTTCCCACATTTTTTCAAAACACCACTTGAAACCCTCATTTTCATCTTGAAAATACCTTGCTATAGCCCTAGAACATCATCCCAAACACCAAACCTTGACTCCACAACATTATAAATAGGTTAGGAATGTATTTTTCAAGTTAGAGGACCCATTAAAAAAGTTACAATAGGCACAAAAAGTGGAATGGGTTGAATTACATCATGAAACTCTTCAATCCAAGAACACTGTGAAAGTAGGTAGCAGTAGTAAAAGCAAGATAACTTTCACTATACAAAGAGTTAGAAGCTCTAAATAGGTGAAAATGAAAGATAATTCATCAATATACAACATCCAATAGGTTTTAGATCATCTTATCATTTGTATAGGCCATACAAAAACAAGAAAAGTGAGAAAAACTAGTAAATTTTTAGAAAATAACGTTCTTGATCAAAAATGGGTTACAAATCAACCAACAATCTCTCCTTTGAGGAATTGAAGGTTATTATACATGTTTAGCATAGGAAAAATAAAAGAAGAGGCTTTGAAATGAACTCCATGAAAACCAAGCTCTCTAAATGGTATATCAAACTCTAGTTCAAAATCTTTTAGATGAGGCTCCTCCCATAGCTCTCTTACTCACTTGACAAATCCTTGAAACTTTGTATTGATTTTATTTTTCATGTCCCTCTCTTGCTGGTCTTTCTTAATTTCATTAGGATCATACATTGACCTTCTTGCCCCTCCTAAAGTTTGGACCACATCCATTACCTCCACTTAAAACTGGGCATCCTTGGTCTTCTTCCCTCCCACGCCTTTATATGGTTATGCAAATGAAAATGAAGCAAAGTAATTATATCCTTCTCCACTGGTTAGAAGAATGCATGCTTGATATTTTGATACATGATATCAGCTCTCTCTTCTACTCTCATGGTTGAATACCGAAATCTAGTATGGTGGGCCTCCAGATTTCCAATCATCTTTCTTCCTCTTCCACCAAATGTTAGCCTCATCCACATGTCTGCTAGCCTAATTGACTTTTTTTTTGAAAGATGAAGTCTCTCTTGAGTCACTAGTGTAGCTCTCTCTACCTTTTTAGACTCTTTCATTGCTACATATTGTCTCTATGATTTAATCATTTGTACCACATGGTTGATGTGCTTTGAATCCTTGCATCTAAAGGAAATTTCCTCAACATAAATATTGCTAGGGAATTTTAATGTTTCCATTGTAGTTGGTATTAAAGTCAATACCTACAACATTGAAAATTATCCTTGTATAAGAATTCCCTCCATCTTGTTGGCTTGTAACACTCATGATGGTGGCTACATGAAATCAAATTTTGATTCCTCTTCTACATTAGATGGTTCATATCCTTGTTCTGACTCTTTTGAATTATCAAAATCAAAATCACTAGCTTCCATATTCAAAAATTCCCAACCACCATCTTCAATAAATTTATCTAGATCATTAGTAATACTCTTCAAAATTGGCCACCGGTTCAAGTTCATTCTTCTTTCATAATACTTTATATCCATGGAGTTCAACCATTCCTTGATTTCATCAAGTGAAGATTCAGGAATGGCGTCAATGTAGAGTACATCCTGCTTGAAGTCTTTGAAAATAATAGCCATATAAAATTCCTTTTTCCCAAGTCATACTCTCTCGAGGTTAACAATCTTAAGCAAACAATTTACTATAGGAACAATAAAAACAAAGGCTTTGAGAGGAAATCCATGAAAACCAAGCTCTCTAAATGGTATATCAAACTCTTAGACCTCATTCTTGCACATTTACAACTAAATTCAAATATTTTCCTTCAAAAGGCTACAAATATAAATATTGACAATTGTGTAGCAAGAATGCATTTTTTTGCACATTTGACCACCAAAACTCAAAAACTCGCCCTAATACACCTTAAATGGTCTAGATTGACCTCATTTAGCATAAATAAACACAAAATACCTTAATCTAATCTATTGACCACCTATCAACCTTCAAAAAGTGAAATTTTGCAACTAGGAGACTAGGTGCTCCTACACAAAAATTACTTTGTGTTCAAGCCTTCAAGAGGCTTTAAATAGCCTTTACAAATGATTATACATATTTCCAATCATACCTAACTTTTTCTTTTGTAACTAACATGACTTATTACATTGTAAATCAATTGACCATGTAATATGACCTTATTCAATTGACAAAACTCAAAACACAAAACTAACTTAAAAGACTTCCATGAACCAAATTTGCTCAATAACCTTGGTGCCCTTGCACCAAATTTCAATATTTCAGTAAATTTCATTATAAGTAAATCTCATTACAATTCCTTAGGTACTCTGTTCTCACATATATTTTACAATGTCACTCATACATTCGAGATTCTCTTATAGTGTCTACATCATAGGTTCTCACTTAGAGGTTAACTTCAAATGAGTAACTTGAGATTCCCTCACAAAGCTTCACACACTCTTTTATAGTGGCTTCAAATCATAATTGATAATTTTCAAGATAATCAAAATAAGGATGTTGCATTGCTTTTTTGGCTGAGATTCTCTTTGATGGCTCAAAAACCAGCATTTTTTGAAAGGAGAGACCAATCAATTTTTACTAGTTTAGTTATAGATATGCAAAGTAAAAGAATAAAAAGAAACAACTCATCCAAAATGGAAATGAAATGAAAATAGATGGAAGGAACTTACAAATAGGAATGGAAATATCTCAACTTAGTCACTCCTTGTCATACATCTTCATTGGGAGTTCCAAGATACCTATTGCACACAACACCTCTCATGAATAAAATATCTTGAAATTTGAGATGCTCTTATAATATCTACATCATAGGTACTCATGATAAGGTTAGCTTCAAATGAATAACTTGAAATTTTCTCACCAAGCTTCACATGCACTTTTGTAATGGCTTATTTAATCATAATTGAGATTTGTCAAGATCATCAAAATAGGGATGTTGCATTGCTTTTCTTCCTGAGATTCTCTTGGATGGCTCATAAATCTGCATTTTCTGCAAGGGGACACCAATCAATGTTTACCAGGTTACTTATAGATACACAAAGTAAAATAAGATGATAGCATTGGCATCAAACAAATTAACATGGATAAAAATTTAAATTAATAAGAACCATTATGCATATACTTACAAATTAATCCAATGAATCATCTAGGTCTGCTTTACTCTTTATTGTGTCAAGTATTGCCTCATGGTCGGGCTCATGGGCCTTCCACAAGGTCTTGTACAAAGGTCTACCCCCATATTTGGTCAAACAAACATTGGATGCCACGAAAAGGTTTGAGTAATGAAGAATCTTATGATGCATGTCAAAGTCCTCGAACAACCAATGTTTAACACTCTTATGTGGGTACCTTCTAAGCCATGTTCCAGTAACAACAACTGAGACTGTAGTGTATTCAATGTTTTCTCCATCTATAACTAGGCCTTCCAATTTATTTTTGGCCTCAACACAATGACACAAGTAATAGTTTGTTCCCTCTTTGTTGTCTTCATTTGCAATAACTACATAAACATGCCTTGCATTGATATATGTGGCATATCTCTTGAAATTAGTCAACATTACAAATACAGTACAAAGTAAGATAACAATATGGAAGTTCAAAAACTAAGTAGATATATTACCTAGTTGAACTAGATTTGATATGTGGTCAAAGTCGACCGATGATTCCATTTGTGTTAGTTCCAATGTCATCAGAGGGTGATACGTGTGAAGTGGGCTAAGATAACTTGTCAACCATTTTCCAACCCACTCCCCTGACTAACAATCATTCTAGGCTTGCATTGTATATGAAGAACAAAAGCATGCCATCTTATGTGTATCGATACTCCATGAACCTGCATTTGAGCTAAGGAAAGAGTGTAGCTCACTCAATCTTGTTAGTGTACAAAAATCCTCATATGGTGCAATGTTAGTATCACCCATCAACCAAAAAAATTTATGAACTAAAAATGTACCTTCATTACCTAGACCCATTGAAGCATTACACCACTCCTTGATTGATCTTGCATCTGTAAAATTTGCACTATCTTTATACTTTACCTCTTGTCATGCTAATGCTCTTTTCATGCTTGCTTTTGCACCATCATGCTCCCCCTTTCCATGCTCGACCTCACAAAATTTCCACATATGCTAAACACCTGTAGTGAGATGCATCCTGCACAACCAGTAGAACATGTGTGCATTCTTGAACTATGTTGCATAGTTATCCGACCATATTATATGTCAATTTTATGCTATGCCCCTTTGAGCCAAATCACTATAGAACATCTGGAAGCAACCTTGCATGAACTCTTGAGAATGTGTTTGATCATCACTAATATAAAAGTGATACTCCCTCAATACTTTCCTTTGGTCCTCTATACTATTAGCTGCATGAATGAATGCTATGTGCACAAATATTGAAACTCGTGTCGATTTGTAATACTATGACTACACCTCACACTGTGGCTATAGAGTGTAGTTCTTTGCAAATTCAATCACTAATACTATGTTGCCAACTGGAAAGGTATCCTTACATAGCTTGAATTGCATGTCCAACCATCTGGCTCTATGGGTATGCCTTGCATAGTCATACACTAGATTCTCATGAAACATGGACATAAACTGATACACTGGAATCTTCTCAATAACCAAATCACACCTTTTTTCTTGAGATCCATATTTTGTAAGTTATGCCACTATTTTATACTTCCCAAACTCTACTAGTTTCTATCCCACCTCATATGTGCTTTCCATATGTTGACATTTTGGAATTCATTGCAAGCAACCACAACACTCGCATGAACCATCCAAGCATGTTGTCCTATAGAATATTTGTCCATCCTCTATTTCACATAAATTTTTTGATAAGAACTCTCTTGAATATTCTGATGGGGCTTCTATGCCACAATCCTACAAAACATCGTTAGAGTAGTATTAAACATATAGAACGATAAACATCATAATGGTTAGAGAATTCAATATGTAGTCTATAGTAACAAGTAGTGTGTGTGTGTGCTTTATCTATACATAAAAAGGTTTAATAATTTCAAAAATATTTGAGAAATACTAATTTGAGGATAATCATTTTGAAATTTGCGAAAAAATTGGGTTTGAGTCATATCCAAAAAATTCTTTGGATGTGGTTCACGATTCTGACTACCGATTCTCCTTCTTACAACATCCCTTTGATTCATAGATGGCCTTGTATTATTCTTCCATTACTCTTCAATTAGTGTTCTCAATGCTTCAAAGTTTTTTTATCTTTATGTGGTAGTGTCCCCGAGAATGCCCATAATTCATTTGAATCTATGCCCTCAATTCTTTGCCACCTTTGAACAGATTTTGATAAAAAATTTCTACTAATTCCCATTTGTTCAGTTATCTTTTTAATGAGACGAGATCTCTTTTTTTGATATCTTACCAAATTCAATGTAATGACATGTCGGGTGACATTACTATCCTTTGAGCGTGAGGTCTTACACAGACTCTCATAAGCATCCATTAAAATATTCACAATAGTGTTTTTACTTGATGCATTTGATGTTCTCAACCCAAGAATCTTCATGATGTTTTTGTACTTTAAACCTTGCATCATTTGAACAAATAGTTGACATATTGCGGTCTCATTTAACCTTTCAAATAATGTTTTCCAAATCTTATTAGCATATCTTCTACAAGTTCATTATGGAATCTTACCTTCCATGTGATGCAAAATATCCTCATCAATATTAATAAAAAACTTTGGCTTTCTATGAAAAATTATAGGTGGTTTTCTCCTAGGTACATACATCTCAACATTAGAAATTTCATCAATATTTAATTGAGGTGGGCTAGATTGTGTACCTTCGATCGAGGGTGGAGTAGAAGACATACCTTGATCTTCACATGGGGATGATGGCATACCTTCTTCATCAAATCCGAGTGATGATGTACTCTCAACTTGAGATGCGGTGGATGGTGTCCAACCATATTCACTTGCAGTAGATGGTGTACATCCATATTCGCTTGTGCTTAATGGTGTCCCTTTATATTCACTTGTGGTAGAGGGTGTGTCTCCAACTACAGTATATGCATCGGTCCTAGCACAATGCTTTCGCATTTGTTCCCTTTGTGCTATCAATTTATATTCTCTTTTTGACGGTTGAGGTTCCTCTTCAATTGGATTTTTTTCATCAATCATTTCCAATTTCTTCTTTTCACAATATGTCACCACCCGTTCACTCTCTTGTTCTTTGAAGGTTTCATACTCTTCATCTATTAGTTTCTTCCTTGTTTGTTTCTTCGGTATGGTGGATAATTTTTCTTGTAGCATGGTAATGAGACAAATATTAGTTCCTCAAAAATGTATCCATTAAAATAAATGAAATATATGTCATTCAAGGCTTCATAAATATACAACATAGGTGATGAGGTAGCTTTATTAATGAGGTAATTTAGAAATAGAGTTGAAAACCAAAATAGTTTAAATCGGTGCTATCAATGTGGGAGGAGTTGGTGCAGGAGCACCATTTAAAGTTGTTAATACATTTAAGGTTGAATAAGGTCTAGATTATAGTTTTGGAGGAATTTTTTCTTAATAGGGTCTATAATACCATGTGCTAATGTAATTAGTCATTTTTTCAATAGTATTAGGGGTCTAGGTGGTAGAATTTTCAAAATGTGCAAAAAGTGATGCAAACCTAGGAGGCTCAATCTCAATCCAATTGACAACCTGCCTTCAAGAGGAATCTAAAAAGATTAAAGTGTTATTCTAAAACAATTCAAACAATATTCCATGTTAAACAACCATCAGAAACACAATTCCTCAATTTCACCCTTGAGACCTAGTAGTAGTGGAAATTCAATTTTTAGGCCTTAACTCCAAAACTTTTCACATAACTTGGCAAGCATTTAGATGATACAAATACCCAATTTTGGGATACAAAACATATCCAATAGGAATATATGACTCCATAAAATTTTCCCTAAAATGACCTTTCTAGTTGTATTGGAGCCCCAATTAGCCCTTTTTTTTAAAGAGACCCCTCTAAAAACTCACCACCAAACCAAGGTAACCTGAAATAGTCTTAGGGAAGGTGTCAAAACTCGGGATTTTCTAGGTTTTAAGACCCCAAGAGCTTATTTTGTTTCCCAACTCAAAACCCCTCCTTGTAGCCTAGAAACCTAGGGTTTTAAAGCATCCTTATTGTAAATTCACATTTCCAATCTCCCCAAGTTCAACCACTGACCCAAACACCTTTAAATATTTCTGCACAACCATAATAAATACTCTCAAGGTCATTAACCTCACTAGTTTTCAAAACCACTACTTAGGTTCCTCACTTTCATGACAAAATCATCACTGCCTAGCTTAATATATCACTTCATTGACAACTAAACTGCCATCCTCACCCTCTAAAGCATAGTAACATCTACACTACCATATTATACACCAATCCATCGAGTTACAGTGCAAAAAAAATTGGTGGATTGGTGATATTCATTGTGATGAGGCCTTCAAACCTTTTAATACTATGAAAAATGGAAGACCTTGAGTTCTTGAAATTTCTTCTACAAAATGATGAGTTATTCCTCCAAAACAAACACAATGGTGTGAAAAAAAATTTACTCTAAAAAGGTGAAGGAATTTAAACCATACCACACTTGTATGGGTTTGTACCAGACCAAACACCCAGGAGAAATCTAGAAAAATTTAGTTTAGGCGTTGAACAAAGAATATATTTCTAAAAGTTTCCTTCATCAACCCTTCATTCAGGATTCCAAGGTACTCTTATACAAATTCTAACTCCAACCAACTCCTCCAACATACACAACTTCCGCTTAACAAACTTTCAAATGCTAACAACCTATTACATTGTAAATTTGAAGGTTGACAACCTTTAATGTCAATCTTTGCATCTTTTACATTCTTCCCTTCAAGTGACCTTCCAAGCCTCTTATTACATTAAAAATGGTTTTAACTGACCTTATTCAAGACAAAACATTCTCAAAATACCCACAACAACCTATTGACTAACCTAGACCTATTTTTCAACAACTGCTTCACATATTTGACCTTGTTCAAAAATGGATCAATGAAACACCAAATGGTCTTAATAGACCTTATTAAAGAAAATAAACATCAAAATCACTTTTCAACTTCCCTAGACACATTTAATGCTCCAATTGTGAAGGTAAGGTGTTGATGCTTCTGCACCAAAAAGTGCTAAGTTGTGAAATTAACAAATAGTGAAGGGTTGTAAAAGTGTATTAAAGAGGGAGACAAATGGTCACCTCTTTCAAATAGTAGTTTTGGAAGTTGAATTGGTTTGTTTTAGGAGATAAAAATTATAAAATTCCATGAGAAACTTTAATGGAGGATGATCCTTGGATTGGGCATCAAACCAAATGAGGAAATGTTGAGTTTTCCTTAAGAAAAATGAGGTTTTGGTGAGTGAAATTGAGTTTATGAGTTGGGAATCATTATTTTATGTTATATTGAGCATGAGCAAGGTATTTTAGGCTTGTTTGAATAGTTTTCAAGTTTTGGAGTGTTTGGCAAGTGTTACTTTCAATAAAACCTAAAGTTTCTAAGCCTAGGGAGAGGGTTTTATGGTTTGCATGGTAGATGATTGAATATCTACAATATAATGCTGTAATTTGAATTTTTGATAGATATAAAGTTCTTTCCCAAGGTTTTAGGAGATTTGGACAAGTTTTAAAGGTGGTCCCTTTGTAAAAGTGGGCTAATTTAGGCCCTTAAAGCGTAGAAAAACCTGATTTGTGTAGTTTGGTACAAAAAAAGCATTCATGATTATTGGATATGTTGAAAGGCTCCGTACTGCATCCTTGATATGTGTTTTGTTGTGAGTTGAAAGGTTGTGTGAGATTTATTATACCTGATTGAGTGACTTTGATATGCTATAAGGAATAGTGTGAATTTGTTGAATTAAGAGATCTTGATCAAATTGTAAATTGAAAATTGTGTTTGCATATTGGAGTTGTGTGTTTGTGTGTTGTAGGCCTCCCCCTACTGCATTAGGAGTATATTCCAATTTTTTAGAGACATGAATGGAAAATTTGGTAGCATAGACAAGGCAATCAACTAGTTTGTATAACTATTTGACAAAATACCTCAATGAAAGCTTTGGAAGCATACACAAAGTAAGTCAATCATTAAATAAAAAAATGCCTCAAAGAGATGTCATTTAAAAATGTAATTGGAAAGTCTATAGAATTGCGTAATTTAAAATGTCCATTGACAACCTAAAGTTGTAACATGAAAAACAAACAATGATCAACATGGAATATGAAAAACAAAAAAAATGAAAGCAAGCCATAATAAAATGAAATAAAATGTACAAAGACTTCACATACCTAAAGACCAGAATTTCAAATGGAGGAGTTATGCCCAATTATGTAGACTTTTCTTCTTTCCTCAAACTCCTCAACAATTTGACTTTTTTAAAAGCTTGTTCCCCCCCAAACTTCAATTGTATATCAATTCTCACTGGAATTCAATCATGAATTGATTTTATATTCCTTTCAATGTGAAAAATTTTCTATTTCATGCAAAGGTGGTGGAAAGATCATGAAAAGGATGGTGGAATCTAAAAATCATGCATGGACACTTCACTCAATCACCAGAAAACTAATTTTTGTTGGAG
The DNA here is from genome assembly GCA_007258455.2 of Sequoia sempervirens. Lineage (NCBI taxonomy): Eukaryota > Viridiplantae > Streptophyta > Pinopsida > Cupressales > Cupressaceae > Sequoia > Sequoia sempervirens. Next base: position 605,647,796 of record VDFB02271358.1, read on the forward strand.
CATGCGTAGAACTAGGAGAATATGTAGAATGGGGTCCAACATCATGGGTATATTATGTTTTTTTAATCATTTTTAGTGCAAGATAAAACATGCCCGCATTATAACACCCTTGCATTATCACACGAGGAAATTATTTTTTGCTAAAATAGCCATGTCTCTACTTCACAAAAATGTGCTCGCATTATCATAAACTTGGTATTTTTTATAGATTTATTTTCTCTCTTTGTCTATACTCTCTCCTACTCTCTCCCACCCTCTCACCCACTCTCCCACTATCTTCCACCCTCTCCCACCCTTTCCCACTTTACCATAGTCTCTCCCACTCTCTCCCACTCTCTACCACCCTCTCCCACTCTCTCCCACTCAATCCCTCCCTTTTTCCCACTCTCACATTCTCTCCCACTCTCACCCACCTGCTCCCAGTCTCTACCACTTATCCCAATTCCACCCTCCACCCCTCTCCACCACCCCTCTCCATCTCTCTCACCCCTCTCTACCACCTCTCCCATGCTCTCCACCACTCTCCAACCTCTCTTTCCTCTCCCATCTCTCCCATCTCTCCCATCTCTCACCACCTCTTTCTTCCACCATCTCCACATTTCTTCCACTCCTCCTCTCCTCTACCACCTCCAGCCACCTTTTCTCTTCCTCCAGCCTCCACTGTCTTGGTCTCTTCTCTGTCCTTGTCTCCTGTCTCCACTCTTCCTCCTTTCCTCTCACTCACTGCCTCTCACCTCTCACCCTCTCACGGTTCTGTCTCCTTCTTGCTAAAATGATCTGTCTCTGTGGCTAGTGGGGTTGTTTTATGGGTTGTCTCCTTTTCCTGTCTCTCTCCCCAATCTCTCCCTCTTTCCCCACTCTCACCCTCTCCTCTCTCCCACCCTCTCCAACGTCCCTATCCTAGTCTCCCCCACTCTCTTCCACCCTCTCCTAGACTCTTCCACTCTCTTCCACTCTATCCCACCCTCTATCCTACCCTCTCCCACTATCTTCCACTCTATCCCAGCCTCACCCACTATCTTCTACTCTCTCCTACCCTCTCTCAGTCTCTCCCATTATCTCCCACCCTCTCTCCTAATCTCTCACCCTCTCTCTCCCACTCTCTGCCACATTTTGTCCCACTCTACCACTCTCTCCCACTTTTTGATGGTGTTTTCTACACAACAACAACTCAGACAGAATATGGAAATCCTATCTCTCTTGAAAGGTAAATATCTTATCAACAAGCCTCAAGAGATAACCCCAATGTCTCTAATTTTAGGTCTTGAAAATGCATAAACAACTCAATGATAAATGTGAAAATGTTGGTAATCACAAAGGGACCTTACTACAAGGAAATGCCGAATTTCAAAGCTTATCAAATTTTGCAATATGGCGATACTTGAAATCCTAAATCTAACCCAAATTCAAAATAAACAAAAAAAAAAGATAAGAGTTTTGAAGAGACTTTTAAGATTAATTCTAATCCTAAAATTGACAATGCAAATGATAAAACACTTGGAATGGACCAATCCCTTAGAAATTGATTCCTGCTTGACCCAAATGAATCTGCAATCTTACAAAAATAGTGCAATCTTCTAAGGAATTAAAGATTTTTAGATTGTGAACATTCATCCAAAACAACCCTATTGCAATTAAAACGAAAAAATATCCATAATTGAACTAAGCACACTGAATATAAAATTCTAGCCTAACTTTGCAAAGCAACTAACAATCAGCTAGATACAAAAAGTATGGATTAGGGATTGCTATAAACACTTCAAGCATCAAACCATAAACACCATTGAATTAAATCTAACTCTAAATCTAACTTATGCCAATATTTCTCAAAAAATCTCAAAAGATAGAATAGCAAGTACCATGCAAGATAAGTCAACACAATAGAGATATGTTGGATCTCAGTTGTGGTTATGGTTTGTCCTTGATGACAAAATCCCTTTCAATGGTTTCCTTGTTAGGATGGTTCTCTTTGCATACCACAGGTATTGGTTGTTTCTCATTCAGGCTTACACATATCGGCATGAGTATGGCAGGGTCTCCCCAATCCACTTTGAAATGTCTAAGTTGCCTATCGGCAAGACATTTGAGATGTCATGGTGATTGAATTTATCTTACAGGCTACTGTCGGCAAGACTTCTCTTTTGTTTTGGTGACAGAAAGTGTTCTCTATCGGCATATGTTATACCATCAGGATAAGGTCTTATTGATTTCATTATGTCTCCTTGACCCACTTCAGAATGAACATATCGGCAAAGGAAATCATCTTCGGTGTAATGTTTCATCTAATATGCAATGTCACACTGACCCGCTTCAAAATAAGTATATCGGCATGAGTTTGGCCATTGGGCTGAGGTCATAGCGAATTCATATTGTCTCCCTGACTAGTACATCTAGAAGTCTATTGGTGAAAGTTGTGGTGTTGTTATATGGTCTTCACGAATTTGATTTGTTACACTGACCAAAAACATAAAGGTAGTCTCTTCGATAAGAGCTAGGGTTTTCAGTGAGAGGTCTTGGCAAGTGACCTCCGGTCTCACAGATGGAACACAAAAGAAATTTATCGACATAGGATCTATCCTATCTCAGCGACTCCAAGTGAATGAAGTTTTTTGGTATGACTCAAGCTTTCGTCGAGAGGTCTCCCCAATATTGGTATGTTATAGTGACCCTCATAAGATAGAAGGGTGCATCAATGAGAGAACCTTTATGTTACAGTGAACAAGCCCATTGGTGAAGCTCAATGTTGGTTGTATAACATCTCCCGATAGTATAATGTAACAGCGAGACACAAGTGGTTGAAGACTTTTAGAAAGAAATGGTGTGCTCTACAGGAGGTCTCCTCATTATCATAATTTTATAGCGATGCACATAAGGAAAAAGGTTTCTTTCGGTGTGATAACTTTAATGTCTTGGCGATCTATTGTGAGCTCAGGATGTTTCAGCAAAACAAGGGGTAGTCTATATAGTGTCTCCCCGACTATGTATTGTCTTAGTGACTTGAAATTGACAAAAGTCTTCGGCATAGGTATTGAATTGTCATGGAAAAAATGTGTATCAAGTGACTCGGCAAAACATTATGAAGTCTACAAGACGTCTCTCTGATATTGTTTAGTCACAACGATAGTGAATGAAACTAAAGAAGATCTCGGTGAGAGACCTGTTGATGTCTCAACAAATGAATAATACTCTAAGGAAGCCTATCGATGAGACATGATCTATTTGCTATGTGTTCTTCCTGACTCTGATGGGTTATGGCGAAAGCATTAACTAAGAGGAATGTCTGGTGGTGCAATTTCCTTCGACAGAACTATCTAGTTGTCTCAACGAATAGTTAATGAAGACTCAAAACACAATGGTCATCATCATGGATTGACATCAAATCTCAGAACGGTTACATAACAGAATATTCATTGAGTTTCTTTTTGAGTTGTTGCTTTTTTTATTTAATGGATGATTTTCAGCTCTCTAGATAAGCATTACTCTTGATTTATATCATCATCGATAGTCTATCAGTATTCAACTTTATATTAAAAAATCAGCAAGAGAATCTGAGAATCTTGTGATTTTTTTTTTTTGAAGATTTCTTCAAAACAGACATAATTGATGTTATGAAATAACTTGCACAATAGAAGAATATGATATGAAATATGCTGCAAATACTTGATAATAACTAAGAATAACAAGCCACTTCGAAGGGGCATGTTGATGGTTTTTTTCTCACAAAGAACAACTCAAATGGAAGCATGAGCATCCTATCTCTCTTGAAAGGTAATCTTCAACAATAAATTACTAAAAATCACCCCAAGGTCTCTCGGGTGTCAGGTCATGACAATGCATAAACAACTCAGATAAAATGTGAAAATGCTGGTAATCACAATCGGACCTTACTACAAGCAGACTATATCTTTTCAATTTATCAAATATTGTAATATAATGATCTTAGATCTTAAGTCTAACCAAATGATAAAGAAACAACAAAAGATAAGGGTGCAAAGATATAATGAGATCTAAACTATTTCTAAGATGAACAATGCAAATGACATATATCTGGAATGGACCAATCTCAAATAACCAATCCTTGCTTAACCCACAATGCAATATCACAAGAATGGTGCAATCTTCTAAGGTATATAGATTTTTGAATCATAGACTTTCATCCACAATCGAACTAAGCACATAATAGATATATGGTCCAGGTTGACTTCACCAGCCTACTACAATCAGATAGTTACTGGGAGTATAGACCAGAGATTGCTACAAACATTCCAAGTATGAAATCATGAACATTATTCACCAAACTAATCTAATTCTAAATCTAACACTAAAACTTAGATCTTTAAGCAATTTTAAAGATGGAACAACATGAACCATGCAGGATAAACCAACACAAAAGAATTCACCAGAAAAGCCACAATTCCTTCAATTGTATTAGATAACCAAGATGCACCAACAATTCCACTTTTCTGTTACAATATTTGCTTCAAGAACTATCTATTTTCTACTATAGAATGCTCTAACTCTTTTCTAATCTAGCTTGTCTCTATTATCTTTCAACTAACTATCTCTTTACAATGAGGCAAGAATGCCCCTTATAGAGAATCCTCAAAACATGTCGGCCTAGCCAAACATTTACAAAATAAAGAAATAGCCAAAACAAGTCAGCCTTAGGAATATCAAAATAAGGCACACATTAAATGCTGATACATCATCAAGGTCGGCCCAAACACATTCCTCAATGCAGCGCGGATCAACACATGCCCTATAATAATATGGAAGCACAAATCTCAAAATTGGCATTAACTACCACCTCCCTTATCCTTGTTCTAATCCAACACTTCATGAACCTTCAAAAACACTCTATCTAGCTTAGCAATAGGTGGCAAATGTAGAATCTTGAGCCGACATTCAATGGAACCAATTTCTTCCCTCGACTGCTTAACAATTTTATCCCACTCACCTTTATTTGCCTAATACTTGTCCACCACAGTCAAGTAAGTTGCCGCATCATCTAGTTGGTGCCCTGTTACCACATTTTCAGAATCAGGGGCATAGACATCATGCCACCATTCCCTCAATTGTTCTAAACTTAGGTACTCAGGAGCTATCTTCCTCCTGCTAGTCATTATCTCAAAGAATGCAATACATCCCTCATAAACACTAGTCAGATCACCATCCATCTATTTCTTTCGCTTATGGATCTTCCTAATGGCTTTCTGTCAAATTTACAAGGCCTCGAACCATTCCCAAGGCTCGTTAAGTCTAGATGAAGGAAGAATTCCATCTACAACCAACTGGTCTTTACCATATTCTATGATCACTTTAGCCTTTTGCAGTAGAAGGTCAATATCCTGTCTATCTTGAGATAAGACATGTTCTAACAAATCTTTGGCTCTTACTGCATCCTTTCCAATTGAAAGGATTTCCTTTATCGCATCTTCTCCTCTTACTTGTACATCTTTCAACCAATCTATTACAGTCTGAGTAGAGGCTTTCATCCTTTCAATTTCAGAAATAGTTTCCTTGGGCAAGAAACCTGTAGCAGCAGAAGAAGATGGGTGAAGAGATTGCAAAGGCTTCATCAAGTCTTCTAGACACTTCTTAAGCCTTTCATTTTCCCTTTTCAGCTCATGCTTGGACTGTGTCTCTTTCCTTAATCTCCCAATTATTACTGCACTGGACCCTTCGTACTCTTCAATATACTACTCCATAGAGGCTGGTCCAAGATTGATAGTCTGCACATTATAATATTTTCCAGTGACCTCATCTTTACTCTTATCAGCAGCAGGGGTGGCAATATGAATGACCCTATTACTTGCTTCATTCCTCTCTATCTTTGAAACTACCTTAGCCATCTTCTTCTTCTTACCTTTTCCAATCTTGTCCAATATCTCATCCCAATCAAGGGGGGTGTCCTCAATAATGACTTGTTTCTTTCTTGTAATTTCCTTATCCAACCAATCCAGGACAACAGGATCTACCCAGATTTCATCTGTCTTGGCCTCCTCATGTGGTTCTGTTGTTTCATCCTTTTCCACCTTATGAGATTGATCACCTTGATCACCTAGCTCATGCTCTTCTTCTTGCAAAGGTGATGGGGTATTAATAGGTGCATCTTTCTTCTCAGGAGATTTGTTTCCTTTGCTGCTCGTAGGAGAATCTTCATACTGTACTAGTGGAGAAGGGTGCATTTCCACACCTTCCACCTCAAACTCAACTTCTGCACCAAAGAGTTCTTCTTCCTTGAACGGTTCTGCCTCCCCACTAGTCTCGTGCTCTTCAGGAGTCACCTGCTCAGGTACACTTCGTGAAAGGGAAGTATCCTTTTGTTGCTCCACAGTGGACGCCGTTGGAAGAGGATCTTCCTTTTGTAGGGTCTCCTTAGGAGATGGAGTCCTTGATTTCCTTGAATAAACCTTAGTCTTCTCTCTCGAGCTTTCCACATCAAGCACCAGAGGCTTTTCCTTATCCTTGGAGGTTTCTTGATCTTTCTTCTTTCAGCCCCTAGTTGTCTTTGTCCTTTTTGGCTCTGGAGGGATATCTTCTTTCTCTACTTGCTCAAGTTCGTCCTCCTCTACAGACTTACCTATTCTCAAGGTTCAGCTTCTCTTCTTTCCCTTTGGTTTCCTTTTTTGTTCGGGTTCACTTTCCTTTGGGCCTCTGATTTTGATCTTGAAAGGTGAACTTACTTTAGGTTTTCCTTTGGAATCATCCTCACCGGATTCCTCTGAGGTGGAAAGAGGATTCAGATTTCCCATTAAATTGAATGTACAAGATACCTTCTCACTTTCAAGTTCCCATACTTTGTGCTTCAACCATGACTTAGTAAACTTCATGACAGGTTCCATCAGGTCTTCCAACTCAGTTACCTCATTTTCAGCCCAGTTTACCTCTCCAATTGATCTATCCTTGACCGACTCATATGCATGATCTTGGACCAGATTCTCGTCATCCTCTAACTGGTCAGGGATCAACTTGACATTGTACAGTCTGATCACATCAACTAGAAGCCTAGAGTATCTTTTCTTCCTTGCCTCAAAATCATCTTTGATGTTTGCCCAGTAATCTTCTAAGTCATCCTTGTGATGGTACTCTTTGGTAGCCTTCTTCTGCACTTCTCTAGTGATGTCAAAATTTGTCCTCTTGCAATGGAAAGAGAAACCATAAGCACTCAATTCATCCCCTGATGTATGCGCTGATTGAATTGAAGGACACACCTCAGCTATGCCAATTTTCAGAAGGAAATCTCCACCAAACCATGTCTTATGCTTTGCCTTTTTAATAATAGTAGCAAAGTCACAAATCTGTCTCGTAACCTCCAATAGTACAATGTGGTCAGTAGGATACCTAGGCAACCTGTATGGAGCAGTTTGACATCCGTCAATTCTGATATAAGAGAAGGTAGGAAATTGTATGAACCAAGCTCCATATTTTGTGATTAGCTCCTTAGCTCCATTAGATAATCTCACATGCTCTACATTTTGGAGCAACCTGGTAATATGCATTGTGAATGCATCATTTACTCTTTTATAGTTTTGATGTCCTAGGTGCAATTCCAGGTATATCTCATAGACTATATCCTATTCAAATGTCGCCTTCGGACTCAGACCCCTGAATGGGTAGAATCTAGCCAACACATATATCACATAGGAGGACATAGTAAACTTCTTTGTTTCTAACACATCCCTTAGTTGTCTATCAATAATTGCACTGATGAGTCCTGCCCAATGGTAGTTAATACCCTGTTCAATCTTGTTGATCAAATGCACCATCCAGTTCTCCAATACTCCAGCACTCTTCAAACCGGCCACTCAACTCAATAGTGTGATTGCATCATATATGTTTGGTTTGAATTTGATCCTGTGTAATTGCTTGGGCAGTTTGGAAAAATGAGACTTTGGTTTCTCCATCCAAGAATTAATCATCTGCTAGGCTTTGGTGGGCTCATCTTCATAGTAAGTTTTGGCCAACTCCATGTCCAAGGCACACACACATGACAACTCTGGCATATCAAATGCTTGGGAAATAGAAACCAAATTGAAGTTCACCAAGACTCTTCCTTCAGTGCTAACGACCCTCTTTTTATCAAAATCATACTACTGGGCACACTCCAATATCAATTCATAACATTGAACTGTAGGAGGGAATCCTACTACATTGACTATTCCGGACTTCATCATTCCTTTGGTCAGGGCCGATAGATCTTTCTGAGTTGTTCTTTCCTTGAATTCCTCATACCTCCATGCTCCTACATTAGTGTCAGAGACCTCAAACCATATTGAAGTGATCTTGTTGTCAGGCATCTGGCTCTTTGTGTCCAACCTCAATCTCTCTACATCTATAATGGAGGACCCTTCAGTATCCCCCTTGGACTATACTGTCGCAACTTTCCTTGATTCAACCTGCATTCACAAAACAGCCTCATGAATATTCATCTATCATCCATATTTCAATCAAAGGTTAGCCTAGAAAGCACATAAAGCAATTAAAATCCATCACTAATCATCAATCTTGAAAATTCAGAAAAATGAAGTAATCCGAGAAATGGGACAATCTAGGGAAATGCAGTCGGGGCGAAATTCGGAGAAATTCGACCCAGACGGACTCCTGCAGCCAAGATATCATACATCAAATAAATCATTAATACGGGAAAAAGATTTGTTTAACTACCATGAAATTCATTGATTAGCAACAAAAAGTGGCCACTTAGCATTTACTTCATTACCCCTAACATCGAAAATCGAAAGGAAATGGAACCGGGTGGGAAACTGAAAAAATCCAGACAGGTCGGATTTCCGTGAACAGCTCAAAATTCTTGAATTCATCATAATATGCAGATGGGCAGAAACAAGGAAAATCTAGGCGCGTAGAAATTCCGTAGACACCTTGGAAACCCGATGATCGTTAACGTGCAAGCGTCTGACCAAATAATCGCACAAACTTCTCTACTTGGATTCCAATGGACATAAAATCAATCCCAATAAGAAAAACTTCGCCTGCACATGAATTTGGATTCCCAAGACTCCCAAATGACTGATTTTCATGGCAAAACAATGATGCCCTAAATTTAATAACCAGACCTCTGCCATGAAAGCTAGGGTAAGCTCAAAGTTTCAAACACTATCCCTCGAAATAATCAATTTGAAGCATCAGGATCTTACAAGGTATAAATAGGTTTGAGCTAAGCACAAGACATGCAAAGCGTGATAAATCCACCGAACTTAGCAAATTCAGGCAAATAAACTGAAACCCTAACTTTCACACAATAGAGCAGATTACGCGCCTAGAAGGAAAAGTCCTACCTAAACACCTATCTATAGGGATATACCCGACACTCAATTGATAAATGAAAGCATGCATAGTGCAGGTGATAAAACCTATGAAGAGGTGGGTCAAACCCTACTTTTCCAAATACATAACCATAAAACAAGCAAGGGCCGACCTGAAGCGATTACCAATCGACTCAAAAGATTCAATCAAAGTGCCAACAAAAGGAGGGGCCAACAATGACTTACCATGGATCAATTCCAAACGGAGCTCAAACTCGAAGAGGTGATTACGAAACAGTATGCCCTAGCAACGAAAAAATCGACACCAGCGCTCAAGCAATCCACACGCAAGCCGCTCGAATCCAACAATCAAAGCTCAAAATGAAGAACTCCAAGCACCAGAGCAAATAGAAAATGAATAATGAAACCAAAAGGATTCCAAAAGACCTTTAAATCCACCTACACTTGTTCTATAGAAATGTATTTCAAACATTAATGAGCGACAAGACATACCGAGGAAATTCAAAAACCTGAGCCCAAAACAGAATTCCGCGGATATGACACCCCTCGAGATTTTAACGAAGTTTGGGAAAATCTGCCTAGACTGAAAAATCCTGGATTCAAACAGAAACTCAGACTTCAAAAAATTCAGTGATAATTAGACAACAAACCAGGACCAGGGAAAATCCAACTGAGTTGGAAAATCCCGGACCCAGGTCAAAACCCAGATTTCGACTAAAACCCAAGTTTAACCAATTCATACCTCAAGGCAAGACCAAAGTCAGCAAGACCAACATCTCAAGACCTTAAAAATACAAATCCAATAAAAACCAAAGGTCAAAAGACATCGAAAAAGAGGGTCCCCACTCGGAGTGGGGCGTGTGTGCAAAATTGCACAATAAATGGTAACTTCAATTGGGAAATGCTCCGAGCATTTTGATGAAAAACTGAATCAAGAACCTAGAACTTATGGTTTCAACTCACCCATCTTGTCACTATCTATAGTTAAAACCAGTGGAACCCCCATTCAAACTTTCCTACAACAAGGTCAAATTGTGTGCACATGCATTCATTACCTTCCTTTAGTTACAACAGGAACCAAACTTGGTCTAAACAAGCTACATAAAGATTCATACTCTAAAAGTAACCTGGATAGAGCCTCGCTGCCAGTCAGACGTCCATAGCCCCGACGAGGTTATCGCTATGATTCTCCTGAACATAGCTCTACTGCCAGCCAGGCGTCCATAGCCCCAGTAGAGATATTCAGATTCCCCTGATAAGTTGAATTCAAACTTTTGAATTTTTTTTTTGATACTGCTTATCTTTTCACTACTTTTACTTCAACCTATGAACAATGAAGTTCACACTCAGGGATGAGAACCACAGTGGCACTAGAGCAGAAAATGATTTTTCACCTGTGCAAACTTCATAAGGACCTTTTGCAACTTCAGGTAGTTTTAATATTTGAAAATATGAGACCCTAATGTATTCCTGTTCAATCTGACTAGAAGACCCTTTGCTTTAGACACAAGGGTATGTGACATTGGGTGGAGAATTAATATCATAGCATTCTGGAAAGGCGATTAAAGTTTGTAAGGGAAATACTAAGAGCACTACACCTACCTTGTCTCCACTATCATACAAATGCAACAAGAGATCCTGAAAAAGAGAAGGAACCAAGAGTGAGAGCAACCCAAGCCAAAACAAAATAAACCAAAGAAAACCTACTCTAACCAAAGAAAAACAAAAAAAACTGAAAGGAAACCTACGCTAACCAAAACAAAACAAAATAAAGCAACCTAGACCTAACTATATACAAAGCAGGGAGCTGAAAACAGCTCAGGATTGGAAATAATGTTTCAAAGACTGCCCATTGACAGGCAGTGGAATATCTTCTCCCATGAGAGTCCTCAGACAGAAGGCATTATCTCCAAGTATTTCAGCAATTTGATATGGGCAAAGCCACAATTTGTCAAACGTCCCATGGTCCCCTTTTTGATCATGAGGTTTATCCCAATATAACACAAGGTCAGAAATCCTAAAGGCTTTGACCTTGGCCCTTATGTCAAACCACCTCTTAACTACCCCCTGATGTTTGGAAAAGTTCTCAAGGGCAGCATCTCGTTTTTCCTCAAGGTTGAGTAGCTCTGTCAACCTAGCCTCCCTTCTATCCCCTTCATCTTAAAAATCATTAATGAATTGCAAGGTTGGGATCTTGAGTTGAATAGGGAATACTGGATCCAGTCCATATACTAAGTGATAGGGAGATGTTCAGATGGATGATTTAAGCCTTGTACGATTTTCCCAGAAGGAAAACCAAAGCTGGGTATGCCAGTCTTTTGGGTTCCTCTCTAACAGCTTACAAATGACAGTCAACAAGTTCTTATTGGAGGACTCTGCTAAGCCATTACCCTGGGGGTTGTAATTGGACGCAAACTTTATAATAACGCCATGATCAAAAGCCCAATTTGAAAATTTTAGAGATGCAAAAGTAGGACCATTATCACAAACAACAGCAATAGGGCATCCAAATCGATTAATAATAGCAGATTCTAGAAAATCGATCACTACCTCAGATGTACATTGCCTACAAGCAAAAGCCTCAGTCCACCTTGTGAAATAATCAGTAATAGTTAGAATTTACCTGTGCCCCGCAGAAGATGGTGGGTTGATAGGGCCTATGAAGTCCATACCCCACTGAGCAAAAGGTCTTACATCAATGACTGGTTGAAGTGGAAGTGCTGCATACTTTTCCGTTATTGCTGTGGTCTGGCAAGTATGATAGGTCCTAATGTGATGGTGAACATCCTTGAACAATGTGGGCCAATAATATCCTGCCCTCAAAATCTGATTTGCTATGGCAATCACAGAACCATGGCCAGTGCCATACTTCTCATGAAATTCATTCATCACTCTTTCAGCTTCCTATTTCCCAAGACACCTCAAATAAATGCCTTCATGATTTTTCTTGTACAGAACAACTCCCTTTAGCATGAAACCGTCACTCTTTAATCGTAGAACTCTCCTCTGAACAACATTAAGATGACCTAGAGATCGTTGGTTTAACGAGTAATAAACGATGTCATCATACCAACCATCTGGGGAAACCTCATCAATGTTATAATTATGGACAATCAATTTAGGCCCCATTTCCACCATAGTCTGAGTAAGTCCTTGTCCTCTCACCAACTTCATGGGTTGGATCTCAATATCGTACTCTTGTAGCATTGTCACCCACTTAGCTCTACGCTAACCTAACTCATTCTGCATCAAAAGTAACTTGACTGTAGGATCTGGGACAATTGCATAGACTTTATTCCTAAGGATATAATGTCTGAATTTCTTCACTGCTCTAACCAAAGCGTATGCCTGCTTTTCTACACTTGGATATTTCAACTCAGCATCTTTTAATGGTGCACTCATAAAATAAATGGGATGCTCATTTCCTTCATCGTACTTTTGAGTCAACATTTCTGCACATGAATAGTCTGAAGCAAATGAATAGATGTAAAAAGGTTTACTGTAATTAGGACTTACCAATACTAGAGCATCAGCGATGGCTCTTTTGATCTCTGCAAATGCTTCCTTCACTTCTGTAGTCCATTCAACCTTGGCATCTTGCTTCAACATAGCATTTAATGGCTTCACAATTTCAGCAAATCCAGTAATGAATTTTCTGACGAAGTTGATCTTACCAAAGAAATATTTCATCTCTTTTTTGCTAGTAGGTGGCTGAATCTTCAGTATGGCCTCCACTCTTTCTGGATCAATAGCAATTCCCGTTTCAGATATGAGATGTCCCAGCAACTTCCCTTCTGTCACTCCAAAAATGCACTTTTTAGGATTCAGGGATATACCAAATTCCCTACACCTTTGAAACACTTTGCGTAAGTCTGAGATGTGGTCCCCACTATTTTTGGAAAAGATAGTTAGATCATCCATATAAATAATGATGCATTTTCCTATGATATCCTTGAAGGCAATATCCATAGCCCTTTGAAATGTAGCCCCTGCATTAATGAGTCCAAAAGGCATCCTCCTGTAGACAAAGGTACCCCATTTAGTTGTGAAAGCAGTCTTGTGTCTGTCTTCATACTGGACCATTACTTGGTTGTACCCTGAATAACCGTCCAGGAAGGACATCATCTGAGATCCATTAACCACTTGAAGTACTTCATCCAATGAAGGGACTGGATAGTTGTCCTTTTCTGATGATCTATTCAAGTTCTTGAAATCAACACAAAGTCTTATTTCCCCATTCTTTTTCCTTACTGGGACCAAGTTTTCCACCCATGTTGAATGCCTAACAAGAAATATAATTTGGGCAGATAATAATTTCTGAACTTCTTTCTATATGACCGGTTCCAATAATGCATTAATTGGTCTTTGCCTTTGCCTGAAAGGCTTGACACCTGGCTTTAGAGGGATAGTATGAGTTATGATTGAAATATCATAAGTTTTCAAGTCCTCATAACTCCAAGCTACTATATCCAGAAAGCTACGCAATGCTTCAATTATTTCTTGTCTCTCCTCTCAAGTGCATACCTTGCCAATAAAAATGTTCTTGGCGTTATCTTCAGTTCCCATATTATAAATGTCACACTGTCCATTGATAGACTATTTCTTAGACTCTTGCTCCCGATCTCTGATCTTGTCCAGATCAAAAATATGCTCTAACTATACCACCCCCCTTGGAATAGTATTAGACTTTAGGTTTATCACTCCTTCCAAATCTAGTTCTGCTTCTTGAAGTTCTATTTCATCAATAATTTGGGAAGCAAAAAAATCTACATCTATAATAAAGTCCAGGATATGCTTGTCATCTTCAAATACCTGAAAGTTAGTAACATTGTCCAGAACTGATGGCATAGGAGTCAATTCTATAGTAAACTTCTTCAAACCTGACAAAGATAGGGGCTGCAGGGTACTTGTTGCCTGGGCTAGAGAATCTGTAGTTTGATTCTTCTGTCGTGGTATCAATTGAATATTGAAGGCATCAAATCCCTCAATGAGGTCCCATACTCTATGCCTATAATTAGTCATTCTCCTATCGTGGCATGAATATTGTTT